>LGRX02007043.1:0-32110 GCA_001247695.2 Cymbomonas tetramitiformis
CTATGGAAGGTGTTCAATACCTTCCATACCATGAACGTAGGGTGGACATAGGGTGGACATACGTTAGGAATGCTGTATTCTGGTTCCATAGGGATGCCCCCCCTATACAACCTATGGGAAAATAACTTGAATTTTCCATAGGGATATTGGGTTGATATTCTATGAACGGTCGAGGTGTTAACCCTATAATAGTGGCGTCCGTAGGGTTGGAAATAATTACACAGGGATGGAAAAACCCTATGTAAAACCTATGGGAACGCATTTCCATTGGCTTTCCATAGGGCAAAAACCTTTCCATAGGGCACTTTTAAATCCCCTATCTCAAAATCGTATGGAATGGCTCTGGAAAATTTGCCACAGGCCCCAATGGAAATCGTTTCCACAGGGTGATCATAGGTTGGCTCACCCCATTTTCGGGATTCCATAGGTAATTTATAGGGATGGAATCAAAAAAATGAAAAATAGGGCAGGGTAAAACAGGCCCTTTTTGGACTCTACAACAGCAACACGCCGCACTTGGAAAATGCCTATGGAAAATGCAGAATTACACTGTTAAGGAATGCCACAGAGATCATCCCTATGATTGTGGCGTCCATACCTGTGGAATGGCCTGGAAACAGGTTAAAAAACATCACCAATGTACCCTATGGAAATTCCGGAGCCTGTGGAAAAAGTGGTGTGCCCTATGGGAAATCCAGAGCCTATCCCTATGGAAACCCCTATGGAAGACCCCCTACCGCCGCCAAAAACCCCCCCAAATAAAATGAGCTTGTTCGATCACCCCCAAGAAAACAAACCATTTGTTCACTGACGAGGGGGGCAAAAAAACAAAATTGCGGCCTGTATGCGCTGTTTTGGCTAGTCGAGATTTTATTTCTGGAACTTCAAAAAAATCGGGATCTCATAGGTTCGATTGAGACTGAGAACGACGGCCACCTCTAGACCATTACGAAGGGTTGATTACATTTAATCCCAGTTTAAATTTTATAAGTCGATTATCTCCGATGCAATGTCACTGAGAGTCTGAGACATCGCATCGTCATCATCGTCGTCATCGTCGATCGTGCTCGCATGACGAGTCGATCCGATGTGACTTCTGAACGGCAAAGTTTTTGAGCACTTCGATTTTTCTGAACGGTCAAGTTCAAACTCACGTTATTGCACTCTTCACAGTTCGCCGTCAGCAATGTTGCAGCAGCCTCGCCAGTGAGTTGCGTGCTGTGATATTTTAATTCTCACAGGTTGCAATATGGCACTGGTTTGCAGTGCATGTTTTGGTTATGCGTGTGTATTATTTTGTGTGTGCTTCGCGCGCTCATACTTGGCATGCGTGAAACTTTGACTAGGAGTGAACGGGAAATTCCCGCGAGTCCTTTGCACTCGAAATAGTTGGTTCAAATCCAACTCACTCCACATCCCCCTTTTACTTTCCTTTGCTTCTTTCGTTGACGACTGCTATTTTCTTTCTTCTTTACTAAACGTTAGTTGGTTGGGTTCGTTTTTCAGATCCGCTGAAAACGTTCGCGTGGCGAAGTCATATTAGGTTTTCATCTCGCGTTCATATTCGCATTTATTTGAGGTTGCTCGGTTGTTAATTATGTTTTCAATAAAGGTTTATTTTGTGCGTTTCCGCTTTTTACTAAGTGTTGGCTCTTTACTTTCCTTTTCAGATTGGCTGTTTTCGAGGAGGGCGAAATGGAGGAAATCGACCGCCTCGAGTACAACGTCAACTTCAAGCATCCCTTCAAACATTCTAGGTTGATAAGTCCTTTGTGTTTTCAATAGAATATTCTTTTGTGCGTTTCCGCTTTTTTACTAAGTGTTGGCTCTTTACTTTCCATTTTAGATCGGTTGTTTTGGAGCGAAGCGAGATGGAGAAAATCGACGGCCTCGAGTACAACGTCAACGTTTAGGTTGGCATCTTGTAAATAGAAAGAGCACGAGAAGAACATTATTTTGCGTATTGTAAATAGAAAGTGCACGAGTAGAACATAATTTTGTGTATTCGTTGGTATGATAAAATTTGATAGTCCCATTCGTATTCCTTTCTGCCTAGCTAGATACATGTTAATCGTAGTAAAGATGCTCGAGTATTTTGTTTATCTCGCATAGTGGAAACATAGTGAACACACTGCATGTTGCTAATGTGCAATATGTATGCTACACGTACAGTATGCTACACGTACAGTATCCCTATACTGCCCCACTACTGTGCCTATGGAAAGTAAATATTAATTAAGTTCCATACGTATAGCATCCCGATATTATCCCTGTATCGTGCCTATGGAAACCATATATATCTACTGGTTCCATACCTATACTATGCCTATAGTAAATAGTTTCCATACGGATAACATACGTAGGGAAAGATGTTTTCCATACCTATAATATACGGTTTTCATACGCATGGTATCCCTGGGGAAAAAGCTTTCCGTAGGTATAGTACACCTGTGGAAAATGCTCTCCATAAGTATAATAACCGTATGGAATATGAATTCCATAGGGCGGGTCACCCTACGGAAAGCGTTTCCATAGGTATACTCCTGATGCTGTTAACGGAATCATACGTATAATATCCGTATGGAATACCTTTCCATAAGTATACAGCACGTATGGAATTGTGTTTCCATAGGTATAGCCATCCTATGGAATAATCTTTCCCAAAGGTGAGCCACCCAGTGGAAAACCTTTCCATAAGTATGTCGGCCGTATGGAAACCTATTTCCCAAGGGACGCTAAGTGTATGGGCCCGTCTTCCGTAGGCATAATGTCCGTATGGAAAGATCTTTCCCAGGGGATACCATACCTGTGGAAAATGTTCCATAGGTATATCGACCGTATGGAAGATTGCTTCCCAAGGGATACCATGCCTATGGAATTCGCTTCCATAGGTACACCGTCCGTATGGAAACAGGTTTCCCAAGGGGTACCATGCCTGGGGAAAAGATTTCCATAGGTATGACCTATTAGGTTCCATAGGGCCAGCATAGGGTGATCATAGGGATGGAACATATCCTTGTGTTTTTCCACAGGGTTTTCCATACGGCTTTCCATAGGAATGCTATAGGGATGACATAGGTACGGAAAACGCTTGATATTCCAGGACTTTCCATTGGGTTTCCATAGGGTTTTCCATACGATATTTTCCATACGATTCCCTCCATCCCTATGGAAAACGTTCCATAGGTATGGACGCCACAATCATCCCTATGGAATGCCTTGGAAAACCCTATGGAAAGCACAATCACCCTATGGAATGCCCGGGAAAATAATGAAAACCTTCCCAAGGGTGAGTATAGGGATGGAAACTCAAAATTTTTGTTTTCGAGATAACCTCCAGTATCCATTTTCCCTTTTCCATAGGGCTTTTCCATAGGGTTTTCACCCGTTTCCATGCCTATGGAAAGCTTTCCCAAGGGTTGCAGATCTGTAGGGGGTCCCCTTCTAAGGAGGCCTTGAAGGAGATTATCCCATGGGTAAGAGGGCTCAAGTTTACCCGAGATTCGGGGCCGATTGGGAGGAAGTTTCTGCAAATCAAGGCGGGAACGCAAACTACGCCACGCAAGTTGAAAGCACATCATGGCGTAGTTGCTATCACAAGTGGACTCATGTCGATTGTCAGCGCGTGGATGAACAGTGATGGCCATGTGCTACAACCGGAATTCGCTTCCTACGTTGGGAAATATACGACGGTGGTCCGCGAGATTGTGAGCAGAACCATTGATATCGATGTGAGTATAAACACTGCTTACCCCACGTTCCGGGCGCTTGGAACCGTTTGGAGGCCATAGTCCGGACGTTCGGACCTGCTTCATGTTTGTTGCTCATGTTCATATGCTTCGGATTGGAATCACAATTCCGGGCGGCCGGACCAACATTGGATCAATGTTCCGGTAGCACGGAACCTATCCATTCAGGCTATACTGATTTATTCCGTTTTGGGCGTGCGGTTCAGCATCATAAAACTGGCATGGACGCCTTGAAGACAAGGGTATTGGAAGTCCGTGACATCATGGAAGCTGAGCTCTCGCCTGAGCTTTTCGTCATTGCAACGCACCAGCTCGTTCATATTCCGGATCAGATGCGTGACGAAGGACCAGTTCCCGATCTTTGGATGTTCGCTCCAGAGAGCTTCTTCGGCGAGCTGAGACGGATCATCAGGACTCGCTCGCACCCTGTCGCCAGCATGATGAAAGGGGTGGAGTTGAAACGCATGGTAAGTCTGGTACGCGGCTTATACCAGTTGCTACAGGCGAATGGTTCGCCACCAACCATTAGCCAACCACGTAGCGAGAACACCGTGTCCCTGATGTTGGCGACCGGCAACGAGAGGAAGGGCAAACTTGTCTACTCGACACCAGGTACTGTCCAGACTTAAGTGCATATCGTCCAATTTCGGTCCAAGGGTCTGGAAACGTATCATTGAGCAGGGTCCAACCGGTTGGAACTTGCTTGGACCTTTCATTAGACAAAGCCCAAGCCAATAGGGCTCGTTCCATCCACACCCTTCCGGGCGCCCGGAACCCAGGTTCCGGTTAATTCCGGGCGTTTGGAATTAGATCGTCAAAAGCACGCATTGTTTAACAAATTTCCGTTTTGCGGTGCGTAGATGATAAGAAGGAGATACAAGCTTGGCTGGCTACAAACGTGGAGTGGTACGGGAACATTGTCAGAGAATTTAATCGTGCTGAAGACCATTACACGAGGTATGCATGTTTGCTTGACCGAAGCTTTTTTTTACTAATCATTCACGTACGCAGTTTAGTGGTGTTCCCCTCGCCCGGAACTAACGTCCAAGCGCCCGGAACAATGCCTCCGGGCATTTGGACCATGCAGGAACATTAGACAAAACCGACGTCGCTTGGCGGCTCGTCGCGGCAGGGGCAGTGGCCCAGGTCAAAACTTGACGAGGCCGATACTTCATCAACCTGAAACCTGGCGCAAGAGCCCCGTCACAGGGGAAGTCATTCCGTTTACGGAGATGGAAATGAGTTACGCCTTGGCACCACCGAGAATGTGGACAGAGTATGCTTACGTCAAAGTTCGCAATTTTAATTACAGATCGCTGGAAAGGGACATGAACAAGGCTACTTGTCATCGATATTTCAAGTCTGTCTTTAAAGTCTGGAATGTACAGAAGCAGCAAGAAGACGACCAGGACAGGTGAGACATGCCAACTATACATGTTCCAATCGTCTGTATGAGAGTGGAGTGTAGGTTCCGGCCGTTTGGACCATGGTCAAGCTACGTTTCATTAAATCTGTTTAAATATTCAAAAGTTCGATACGTTCCGGGCGTCCGGAACCATGCTGCCACACGGTTCCGGACGCCCGGACTAATGCGTCCTTGTAGATCTCGATTAGCAGGTGTTCATGATTCTTTCACTTCTGATGGCAGGTATGGCGAAATTCTGAAGGTCGTCAAGCTTGTCGTGCACACTGACACATATATTCTTGTGAAGTGTAGATGGTTTCCCCTCGAAGCTGCTCTTGCCGATGCGGTCACGCAAAACATCTACCTGCGCACCGATATGCCATGGGAAACCAAAGATGCATTCATCGAAGCGAAGGACATCAACAATCAAGTGGTCGTGGCGCCCATTCCATGGAAGCCTTTGCGGCTTGCACGGTATACCGGTAACAAGGTTCCATTAAATATTCGACATCGGACAGACGTGCTTGCCGTCGTGCTTGACCGCCACGTCGATTTTGTCGGCGACATCGGCGATAGTAGTTCTGATGACGAAGATTAGTTAACTTATTGCCTCGCTCGAGGCGGTAGTGTATCGGTCTCGTTGAGCTCCACGTGCTGCCAAGTCAGAACCTACCAGTTGTAATACTGTAATATATAACATGCATTGTACAGATAATACTAACTTACCTGGAGTTCCAAAGGGGTTCCGAAGGCTTGGATGCGCCTTGGAATCCATCAAACGCAAGTTCCGAAGCGGTTCCAAACCATTGGACTAAGCCTGGACCCCATAAGATATCACTTCCATAATCGTTCCAAAGGCTTGGACGGTCTTGAACTGCACGTAGCAAGAATGATCGGTCCAGAGAATTATCGTTCTATATGTCAAGCACTTGCTCATAGCGTTCCACTCTCAGATCGGGAAGTTCCAAGGGCTTGGAATTTCGGAACACGCTCCCGTGTTGCCCAGAGACTGGGCCTATGGGGTTCCAAGGGCTTGGAATCTTTTGAAACCCACGCTCGTGCTGCGCAGAGACCGGTCCTATGGGGTTCCAAGCCGTGGAGCCTCCGGGCTCGAGCTTCATTCCTCGTACTAACAAGGTCCAAGGGCTTGGAATTTTTTGAAACCCACGCCCGTGCTGCGCAGAGACCGATCCTATGGGGTTCCAAGCCGTTGAGCCTCCGGGTTTGAGCTTCATTCCTCGTACTAACAAGGTCCAAGGGCTTGGAATCTTTTGAAACCCTCGCACGTGCTGCGCTGAGACCGGTCCAATGGGGTTCCAAGCCGTTGAGCCTCCGGGTTCGAGCTTCATTACTCGTACTAGCAAGTTCCAAAGGCTTGGAATCTTTTGAAACCACGCCCGTGCTGCGCGGAGACCGGTCCAATGGGGTTCCAAGCCGTTGAACCTCCGATTTCAGACTGCCGACCTCAGACTGGAAAGTTCCAAAGGCTTGGAATTGTCTAAAATGAATTCCAAACCGTTGGAACCGCCTTGGACCGACGACTTCGGTCATACGTAATCCGAGGACATAGGTCCAACGGCTTGGAATCGACCAGGACCCATTGGACTAACAAATTTTGGTCCAGCCCCTTGGAACCCCGTAGGACCGTCGGCTTGGAACCCCATAGGACTCCTAGGGAAAAACCCAAAGCTTCACCTTGTAATTCCCGGCGGTTTCCAAAGGCTTGGAATTTTACCAAATATTTTCAGGACGGTTCCGGGCGCCCGGAATGGTGCCGTCCAAGCCTTTGGAATAATCCCTATTTTGTAGGGATGGTGAGGCCATTGCCCTGAAGCAGGCGACGAGCGAGACCGCGGCGGAGTATTTCTCGCGATTGGAGACCCGCATGGCCTCCGTCAACTTCCTGGCCGGCAGAGTCCCCAATTGCGTGGAGATGTCCAATCTGTCGATGCTCTCCACGTACCGCCGAGGGTTGAAATATGCACCCAAGGTGATGCGGCGCCTGAGAGCCATCCACTTGGATGTCTCCAAACCAGAAGAGTGGGAGAGGAAGGCCGTCGCTGACGATATCCCAGGCACCCACAACGCCTTGTTGAAGATTCGGGAAGTCGCTGAGGAGGTGGAGAGTGACATTGACACGGAGGCGGCTCAGAGGCGCTCTCAAGACCGTCCTCCCCGTACTGTTTCCTTCGCCAACCCATCACCTCGCACCCCCTTCTTCAGGCGTACCCCCTCTTCGAACCGCCCAGCTCTTGCCATGCTGGAGAATGGGCCTGCCACCACCGTTGCCGCGGCAGTGACCCCATTGCCACGACCACCTGGCCTCTCCCGCCCCGACGCTCCGAAAGTCCGCCGGTGCTTCACCTGTGGCTCCGCGGAGCACATCGTCCGTAACTGCACGGACGAGGCTAAGCTCAAGGAGTGGAGGGCCAATGCACCCGCTCGATTGGCAAATTCCCCTGGGTTTGTAGCCGCCGTCGTCTGGGCCATCGACCAGCAGGAGGACATCTCCTCGGTGGATGGCGTCCCAGAGGAGTTCTCCGAGGAGGTCTTGGCACTTGCTACCTGTGAGGACGAGCAGAGCTACCAGACCCTGGCGGCCCTCGCGGGTATCGAGCTTGTGGAGGGTGACGGCCTCCCCCCGGTGGAGAGCGATGAATGATCCCAGGAGGTATACCACTCCTAAGGGGGGGAGAGTTGTGCCCGGAGGCACAGCGTGAGCCGATATGCCTATGCGTCCGTATGTGTGTCATCGGCAGTAATCTGGGATTGGCACGATGACAGTGAAATTGGGCTTGAAATCACGATGAGAATGAATACCAGATGTCCGGGGTATGACAGTATGACACTATGACACTATGACAGTATGACAGTATGACACTATAGTAGTATGACAGTACTGTGGGGGGTGTCATCGTGGCACTCAGTCAGACCCTCGAAGAATGGTCGGATTCGCATCGGGGTTGAAAAGACAATGAAATCGAATATCAGATATCAAGGTTATGACAGTATGACAGTATGACGCTATGACAGTATGACAGTATGACAGTACAGTAGTATGACAGTACTGTGGGGCAGTCATCGTGTCAGTCTGTCGGCATAACATCTGAATCGAGAATGACGAATCGGAATTAGAAATGAGATCGGATCGGGAATTGAACGTTGAGCCGAAGTGTGACATCGGCTGTCGAGTGGTTGACCCTGCAACCTGAGTGACGAGTGAATAAGTGGAGCACTTGAGAAGTGTTTAGCCTTCAGAACTCGGAACCGAATTATCGTTTGTACCTCAATCTGGCCCTGATCCAGTATATTATAAAAATCCGAATTGTGTACCTTTGCACGTTCAATCAAAAACATATCTCCGAGCATCTGTCGTAGTGCCCACGGGCACATCTAGTCATAATGAAATGACATACCAGCCATTCATCAAGTACGGAAATACAGCTCGTAGTAAGTTGTTGTCATTACAGACACTTCTTGATTGACTCTCCATTAGCTTCGATACCAAAGTTAACTTCGGTACCATCACTGATTTCGTTGTTCATTATTATGACAATCATTATCCAGAAACATTGTCTAAGTTGGGTACACTATTGTAACCCTGAACCAACAATGTATGTGGGCTGCAACCCAAAAACTGCATATTGAATCACAGTGAATTGACATTGGCATTTGACATCATCTGGCATTCGCCACATTCAAAAGCGTCAGGCGTGTTGCCGGTATGACGTAGAGAGAATCGGTGTTCATATTAACATTGTTGCCTCGAAAGCACTTGATTCGATGAGTAATCTCAGTCTGATTTTCTATCAAACCATTTTTCACATAACATAATAATAGAATGGCATTCTCCATCACCATCTGATTGGTTTGATACACCTCTTTTTAAAAGGGGAGGAAGGAGTATAGATTCATTCATTCTTCACACAGCTGCCAAAAATTGATTTACATCATTTGATTTTACATCATTGTGATTTTACTTGGAAGATTAAATAGAGAAATCTTATGAAAAGTTCCAGCATCTGTGTATAGCAGTCATACAGTTTGATGACACGGTACATCATTCCGATAAAACATCAAATGAAGTCTTTGACTTACTGACACATGAAGTTCATTATGAAGAAATCGTAGATGCATATTTCGCCGGCTCTATCATATTATATGAAGGGCACGCTGACATAGGAGAACGATGGTTTTTTAAATGTGAATAAGCTATATTGTAAGCTTACGACCATTACTTTGACGTCAACAGCCTGAGATGCTGATTGTTGAATTTCAAGAGTTGAAGGATTCGTTGAAACAGCCTTGGTAACATGTGTTTTGATTGATGAATTGTTGATCCATGGTTTTCCCCCCAAATCTAGAGAAGCTGGCGCACAAGTTGTTGCCAGTGTCTGAAGGAAAGCATCTGAGCCAAGGATTGCCATTTGTGCCATTCAGGCATCGAATTCCATAACAGCAAAGCCGAATGAGTGAGATCCGCCGCTCTAGCTATTTGCCCGTCATTCCTTCCAGGTTCATGACAATAGACAATTCATCAAAGTCATACGCCAATGCATACATCACATGTATGGTTGCACAGTTTGTATCCGAATGCAGTCCCATAGAGGTTAAGCCTTCCTGTCTTCGGATATCTTGAGCATTCTCATTTCCAGCTCCATTGTGGTCAAGGAAGCATCATGCCTGTGCCTCGCCGGGACGTTGCTCCTCAAAACCGCACACTAGAGGCGAGCCTTACGAGACAATGACCTTTGGCCTGTGGGGCGTCAACCCCTTATCAAATCCTGAACACTTGTTAACACCTGGATAAATTTATCATGATACAACTTAAGTGGGATTATAAGTTCCACATAATCATATTGTCTACGTATGCTGAAGGCATAACTGCCGCATATGGGCACGATAGGTCGTAGCTTCTATAACATTGTGGCTTCTGAGTCAAAAGCTGATAGCCGATGACTTTGGCCAGTCGGATTGCCGACCGAATAATAATCAGGGCTGCATCCTAAAAGCTGCAGGGCTGCATCCCAAAAACTGCAGGGCTGCATCCCAAGAACTACAGGGTTACATCCCTAACATTTTTACCCTGCATCAAATTGATATGACAGGAGCGGGAATTGATCTTTCTTGCTGAGGTGTAGTGAGCCTTGTACAAATCATGCCCTTGCACAGATACGCATACATGCGGGTACCATATCTGTGGATAAATAAAAACTGCTATGCTACCTTTGCCAGACCGTGGTTTGTCATTCGGATCTTATGGCAAGTAATCCGCAGCTACCGGATACTGAGGTGGACGGAGTTGTGATCCTGAGTTATGATTGACATACATAACTAAAACGAATTTCACATTAGTACGTTGTCGAATCCAATCTATGAAATGTTCGTCAGAGCGCGCGTACCGGACCGAAAAATAAAAGGAGCACTGGGGCAGATCGGGTGAGGATTTAAAGTGGACTCATATAGACCCTCCGGTATCTCATTACGAGCAGGGCCCACTCCGTTTGCATTAAAAACAAGCCGAAATTTCGAATATTCGGAAGGGGCTCTCCATAGTATTCCTGTGAGCTTCGGGGGAGTAAGCTCTCTGAAGGGATGAAGAGGTGGATGCATTATATAAAGCCGTAAAAACGTCACTCTGAAATATGATACGAACGGCAGCGCTATATCTATCCGTAACGTAAACCTCGGAAGATACCTTGAAACGTCACTCTGAAAAACTGAAATACGATACGCAATTCATGGGGGCTACATCCTAAGAACTGTAAGGCTAAATGCCTAAGGTGAGGGTTTAAAGTGGACTCAGTTCCCCCCAATATCCTAAAAACACCTTGAGGGACGCCTCATCGGTGTAAGAAGCCTGGTACCAGCTCAACAACAAAGACATCAAAGACATATACAAAGGTATGCACCCTATATTGTGAGGTCACAACTCTTCTAAGAGGGGAGATCTGTCAGGGATATGACCGATGACATATGTGTCATACATGTCATACATGTCATACAATGTCATGTCATGTCATGTCATATGTTATAATGACATACAACCGTCGAGTATTGTCAGTACGGTCGACTATGACATGTACAATCATAATATCTGTCATCCACTCACCATGAGTGACATCTGTCATCGAGAGGCCGAGTACGGCATCTCGATGATGAAGCAAGACAAGTTCTTGAAGAACAATCTGTTCTGAGAGGACGCGTCTTCGCTTCAAGCATGAATTGAACAACATGCGGGTATCAACAGGCTAATTCGACCAGCCGATACTGTTAGTTCACCCAATGCCCTCGGGTTCACAACCCGATGGTGGTAACGCTTATGAAGCGTGAGGGCATTGGTATATGAGGAGCATTGCGCTCAAGCAGACTACTGAACACCAGAGACTGCACGCATACCCCACCAAATATTGATGCGCGTTGCTACAATTCAATAGCAGCCGCATAGTCTGAAAGGTTGGATATCAACCTTGACATATACCCGGAACGGTCACGGAGTCGGAACGGTCTCGGTCCTAGCTACCTGTGACACCTTGATGTGTCACAGCACGGGCTTACGGATCAGTCACAAGTCCAGTGTTGGCTACCTAGGAATCTATCATAGGGGCCTGCACCGGGACTCCCGGTCAGGGCTGCTGTCAGGGTCATGACCGATGACATATGTGTCATACATGTCATACGTGTCATACCATGTCATGTCATATATTATTATGACAGTCGACAGTATGGTCGACCATGACTGTACATGTCGAGTCGCGTCATATATTTATGACAGTCGACAGTATGGTCGACCATGACTGTACATGTCGAGTCGCGTCATATATTTATGACAGTCGTCAGTACGGTCGACGATGACTGTACATGTCGCCAGATGATAATGTCATATCATCAGGCATCCCTGTCATCGAGAGTTCGTATGTCGAACTCGAAGATGGCAAAGCAAAGATACATCTTGAATACAAACAAGAACCATCTTGGCTTTCAGCATGCGCGGAACTCGCATGCGCAGCATGAACGAACTAGTCGTTATTACCATGCTGGTCGTTCAACCTACGTCTCGGGTTCACAACCCAATGGCGGTACCATCTAAGATGATGGGAGACGTAAGGTACAAAAGTGAGGAAGCGTTGTGCTTCAGCAGATCTTCTTACAGAGACTGCACTCACAAACCCGCTCATCTGTACACTTGCATTGCTGTTCAACTTTGCAGTGTTTATTTTGTATACTGATAATATATTCACGGCGCTTGTTTACATAGCCGTATCAGATGGTATTCTAAAAGTCGTCAAGGCACGATACTCGAGAACTCAAGTGGGTGCATCGATAGACGTAGTATATTTAATATTGTTCGCAGGTTTGCAGGTGGGCGCATATCAACAGCGCTCGCATAATATTGAATATCTGCAGGGCGAATAATATACACTCGCATATCGACAGCGCAGAGATAGCGCGAGGAGATTTTTCGCAGCGCACACGCAGAAATAGCTGATCGCACATATACGCGATAAGGTGTGCACATAGCATACATCGACGCAGCAATGAAACGTATTCGCACAAATGGTTCGCAAATGTATGCATGTTCGCAGATGCGACAAATCATCGGCGAAATCGTTTTCGCGTGGAAAATCATCAGCGCAGTATCACGATTTTTATGATTGCACTAAATTGCTTCATACATGTTGATGCGCGATGGTCACTAATTTACAGATGGCAGCATGCGCGATGGTCGCATAATTCTACAGAAGTCAATCGCAGCATGCGCGCGCTTGTATGAATCACTTTCAAAAATTGTCCAGAATGATATATTACATAATGGTCATCGACAGAATTTTGATTCGTATACATGTCAGCGCTCGCATTCGTATGCGACGTATATCAGCGATTTTTGCAAATAATTCCTTCGCACTGTTTACAATATCAGCGTGTACAATGATTATGGCCTGTCAGCACGATATACGTTCTTCATGATTTCGTCACATGCGAAGAACGCTCGATTTTAGCGCGTACAACTTTTGATGTGTTTACATGCAGTGAGAAGCACATATGTATAAGCGCGTCGAAATCATATGCAGAATGACTGTATACATGATCGTTATGCTTTGGATACATTACCGCTATGTTGCTGTGAAAGTATTATTATCATACTGCAGCAAATTCCAAAGTGTTCTGATGGCTGCACAAATACTTTAATCATCAGCATTACTCTTATTAGCATCACAATGATCTGTTCACAACATGTGTGTGCGAATCAGCACACACACACATGCACTTATTTCACTTACAGCAATCATCAACATGCAGTGCATACACTTTTATACTATGCACATATCTTATGCTGAATGATTGCATTGATTGTGAATTGTACATGCTTTATTATACTGTACAGCTTGATCACGATACCAGCTGTAGTACATAGAGCATAAGCATATTGCAGTGAATGCTA
The DNA here is from genome assembly GCA_001247695.2 of Cymbomonas tetramitiformis. Lineage (NCBI taxonomy): Eukaryota > Viridiplantae > Chlorophyta > Pyramimonadophyceae > Pyramimonadales > Pyramimonadaceae > Cymbomonas > Cymbomonas tetramitiformis. Next base: position 13,598 of record LGRX02007043.1, read on the forward strand.
GTCTATATTCGAATCCATGTAGCAAAGGGTGCCTGAAAGTAATCTCAACACCATAATTAGTTTGTCATGTCCTGATGGAGCCGAGATGCTCTCCAGATCACATGTACATTCTATGGTGGATTACTGGATGGAATGCTCACCTGAGCTTCATGTAAAATCTATCAAGCAAGCAACTCATTTTGTAATGAGATTAGCATGGAATTACAATGATCCCTAAACTATATATATCATGTTAGATGTAATCAGTACATGGTATGCTGACTGTCTTGCATGATAAATTGTCTAGGATATTGTGATACCCAGACCATATCCTGCAGAGTGTGTACAAGTAAACATACACACACACTGACATAAGTACTAATCAGCAGTACTACACACTGCACATACACAAGCATTCATTATATATGTTGAGATTCACTGACTCAGAGTGAATAGATCAACTATATTGTATATGGTAATATAGATACCACTTTCCAAACACATGTGCGTGGAAAGTGTCAATGATGGCGATACATAAGGGAACAGGATAAGACAACATGCTGTAGGGCTGGATGGAGTTATCTCCAGACCCGAAGGCAAAATACTGCACCCATAAAACAGTTGGTAACTGTTGGGTGCAGTCCATTCGTCTCATCCCACATAATCATTGCTGGAGCAACTACAACAACTACGATGCATATTGACAGTTGAATCAGACTTGATCAGATCAATTGCATGCAACACACAGATCAGTATTTACATGATATCTGACAATAGTGTTAAGGACAACCACACACATATAAATGTGCTGTGTCAAGTTGCTGTGATTGTATCCAGCAAAGTCCAGATTTGTTCTAAATAAGATATATCACTTTGATAAATCTTAAGAGCACAGACATATGCTCAGAACAAATCATAGGTTGAGAAATATCACTAAAGTGGGTGTTTCCACTTAAGTTGATAAATCTATACATAATCAGAAAAGTACATTTGCTGTGCATGGGTTTGAATCAGTAAAACCCAGAATACTGTCAACCATAAATGTTGATATACAACACAACGCACTTATTTGCTATGAAATTTGTCATATGCAAAAGTGAAGTTCCTTACAGTGATTCTGTACTTACATTCCACATATACACTGAGATATGTCACCAAAGCAATATTTTAGATAGCTGAAAAAGCTGTAAAATGGGTAAAAATGCTCCACGTTTAATTTCAAAATGAAAAATGTGTGCCCATTTTATTTAAAATTATGATTTTATACCTATGGAGGTATCAGGAAATCATAATGACACATGTCATATCTGTGTGACACCCTAAATATTAGGTGTTGAATATATAGGGGTATACATATTGCTGTAACAATAAATCGCTCAAAATGCTGTACGTAAAACACATTTTGAAAATTTCGGATTGATTTTTTTTGCTGAAATGAATGTTTATATATCAAATAACAATCCCTGATTTATGCAGCATGTGTAACGCCCTGTAACAACCCTAAAATTAAATGTGTGTAACAGGGGTGTAACGTACCTCCTGAAAACCACCTTACATTTATGTAGGTATTAAATGCAGTTTTGCTTAAAAATCTTTGCAAAAACATTATACTGCTTATTTTTTACCTGTATTAGGGTTACTGATATCATGTAACACCCTAATCACCATATTGAGTAACAGGGCCACTGTAACCACATATGCCCTAAAATGCCACTATTATTTCGAAAAACTTCGTTTTTTGGCATTATTATATCATGCTAAATCATCACAGACATGATAATACTGTGGGCAACAACCCTAGAACTGTAGGGCAACAACCCAAAAACTGCAGGGCTACAACCCAAGGACTGTAGGGCTGCAACCCTAAAACTGTAACAGCTGCTTCCTATAGGAATGCATGCTGAATGAGGTATTGGCAATTGACAACTGCCACTATATTACACACTTCCTTGAGGGGGGAAGAAGGTGGATATATGTACATGTATAACCTCATCATAATATACAGATATACCATATATAACATAGGTATATATATATCAACACACACTCAGTTAGCTGAAGATATTTTGGTGTTGTGTTTTGTTTTTCTTAGATGGCAGAAGCAGAAGATCCAGACATTCCACCCATCAATGCAGATCCGTCTACATGGTTCTTTGACATCTTAGGCTCATATGATGCATACAGTCGGTTCAAGATCCCAAAATGGCTCGTTGGTTATGATAATACCCAGACCAGATTCGACAAGATAGGGTACTTCGACAATATCAGCCGCATGAAGCCTGATATGAGCAGATATAGGGATTCTGAAAACGAGCCTAAGGAACCAGATGATGAATATACTGCAGACAATCCTCCAATGGTCTTCACAGATCCAGATGCAGATCCAGCACCAGCACCATCACCACCCAGTTTGGTTCCCAAGGTGAAAATGACACCACCAAAGGAATACAAATCAGGAATGGACGCAGAGGTTTGGTTGGAAACCGTGGATAGATACTTTCAATTCACGTATCCAGGAGTTCCAGACAAAGACCTGATCACAGTTTTCCTGACCCTCATACAGAATAATGACCGACACTATTTCCAGGTCGTGGCAAATCAACCAGATGCCACATATGCAGGGATCAGAGGGATTTTCCTCAGACAGTTTGGTAACCCCCATAAAAGATCAGTGGCCAAAAAACACCTAATGTCACTGATTCAAGGAAACCAGACTTTCTCAGATTATCTACGCACATTCACTTCACTGGCTGCATTGGCAGCAGTTGAACTGGAAGATGTGTTGATAAAGGACAGATTTGTCAACAGCATAGATCCAGAACTTCGCAGACAGTTCCATTTACGATTCCTGACAGAGACAGAAAGGAATAATATGTCGTGGTCACTAACCACACAGATACTGCTCGACTTGAACTATGTCATTCATTCGAAGCAGTCAGAGACTCTTCATTATCGAGGGCAGAAGGAGCAGTCATCTGGAGGTCCAACCAAAAAGGATAAGGACAGAGGACGTGGCCAGAAGCCATATGACAGATCCAACAAAAATCGGAATTGGAATCAGAATGGCAGCCAGAACTCCAATCAGAATCGGAACAAAGGAAAAGGTGGTAAAGGCAAGGGCAAAGGAAAAGGAAAAGGAAAATCACAGAATAATAAGACCTGCCATCGTTGTGATCGTGTTGGTCACATCGAGAAGGATTGTTTTGCCACCAGGACCAATGATGGAAAGGAGATCAAGGGTAAGCCACCAGCTCAGAATCCTTTTCAGAATCAGAGACAGCCACAGAAGAATCAGGGTGCTAAGGATGGGTCTGGCAAACTCATCAATACGATCAACACTTTGGTCAAGGAACTGAAAAATCAGCATAGCATCAATGCAGCAGTTGCAACTCCAGATCCAGTTCCATCAGCTCCAGCTCCTCAGGGAAACTCTCAGGGTACTGCGCAGGTACCGGTGATGAGAGCACCCCGAGGGTAGATCAGCCTGAAGATGCCACTGAAGCAAGTGGCCGGATTGAGAGTATCTCAGAAGAAGTCCTATCCAGTCTGACATTGCAGTTTCAGCAGATGGACAATCCCACAGAACACATCGCACAGATGCAGTCTCAAACAGCACAGCTGAAATCACAGAAGAAGCTGTTGTTGTATAAAGGGAAAGTTTATGGACAGAGTACTCACATTTTGGTAGATCCAGGAGCCACATCGTCTTTCATCGACAGACAGTTCGCTGCTCAGCTTGGTATAGCTCCCACAGATTCTTCATCATTTTCAGTGGGATTGGCTGGAGGAAGCCAACTACCATGCACATCCTATCTTCCCAAGGCTACATTTTCTTTGGGCAAGTATAAGGATACAGAAGATTTCTATATCATTGACATGAAACCATTCACTGTCATTCTGGGTCAAGATTGGTTGGAGAGGAGGAATCCACACATTGACTTTCAGACCAAAAATCTGACGATCACTAGGAAGCATTCATCAGGCTCCAGTATTCGCACAGTATTGTCCAGAGTTGAGCAGACTCCAGACTCAGATGGCCTTCCTGAAATGGAATTGGTCAGCGCCACCACTATGAGAAAACATCTCCGTCGCATTCGATCCAGTGGTTCGGCTGAAGAAGCCGTAGCATATCTCTTTTTCCTCTCCGAGGTCGATGGTGAATTGGTCTTTGCAGCAGCAGACTCAGACACCACAATGGAAGACCCCGAGGTCACAGCAGAACGTGATCAAGTGAGAGAAGACTTTTCAGACGTTTTCCAGGAGGATCTTCCGGCTGGTCATAGGCCAGAACGGTTTGAAGGTGGATATCATAGAATCGACATCGAACCTGGACATAAGCCTCCATCACAGCCAGTGCGCACCATTCCAGCACCCATGATGGAGGAGCTCAAACGGCAAATCATAAAATATGTCGAGTTGGGTATCCTTCGTCCATCATCATCGCCATATGGGTGCCCAATCATTTTCGCTCCTAAGCCAGGGGGAAAGTGGAGGATGTGTTGTGATTATCGTGCCCTGAATAACATCACCATAAAGGACACGTATCCACTACCACCATCACATGACACCCTACTAGAGCAGCTGAAAGGAGCACGCTGGTTCAGTAGATTTGATTTCAACCAGTTCTTCCACCAAATCCCCATTCATCCAGACGACATTCATAAAACTGCTATTCGCACCAGATACGGTTCTTATGAATGGACAGTCATGCCTTTCGGATTGACCAATGCTCCTGCAACAGCACTTCGTGTAGGAAATCGGGCATTCTTTGACTTCATCGACCAGTTCCTTGTCATATTCATGGACGACACTATTGTATACAGTCCAGATTTTGACAGCCATGTGAAGCATGTTCGACAGTTCCTCCAGCGTTGCAGAGATCACCAGTTCTACATCAGGCCTTCCAAGGTGGAGTTGTTCGTCAGATCTATAGACTTTATCGGACATCACATCTCTGAAGCAGGCCTATCCATCATCGAAGACAGAATCCGAGCAGTCATGGCAATTCAGCCTCCAGTGTCTTATGGTCCCACCGTTGGAAAGCAGCCTCTACGCCGTATGGCTAAAGATGGCAAGTCATCCCTTCGGTCATTCTTGGGCATGGTTGGTCAATTTAGGAGATTCATACCAAAGTTCTCCAAAGTTGCCGAGCCTCTCAATCGTCTCCTTAAAGATAATGCAGAGTTTGTCTGGGAAACTGAGCAGCAGCAGGCATTTGATAACCTCAAAAGTGCCATCTGTAACGCTCCAGTATTGCAGCTTCCAGATCAGAAACTGCCATCTATTATGGAGGTCGATGGATCAGGCACACACGTTGGTCAAGTAATACTTCAGGATCAAGGAAAAGGTATGAAGCCATGTGGCTATCACAGCGTCACTCTATCCGATACACAGAGACGTTGGCCTATTCCTGAGATCGAGCTATTTGCCATTGTGGAAGGCTTCCGATTCTTTCGCCACATCTTGTTGGGAGCTCCTGAGACTATTGTACGCTCAGATCATCAGCCACTGGTTTATTTCCAGACCAAATCCACACTGAGCCCCAAACAGGCACGGTGGTTGGATGAGCTCTCTGAATACAACTTCCGTATAGAGCACATTGCTGGCGAGAAGAATAAAGTTGCAGACGCACTCACGCGTATCTCTGCACTTTTTGAACTTACTGATTGTCTTCATCATATGGACATCAGCGAGGTCATTCCATCTGCAGATCCTACATTCATTGCTCTTATATCTTCTTCATCAGCTCATCAGCTACACGACATCATTATATCCGAGTATGATCGTGACACATTTGCACAGATTATTTTGGCTAAGCTGATATCATCGACTTCGTCACAGTCAGTCAGCAGCTATAGCTTCGAGCTCATTCAGGGGTTGATCTATCGTAAGACCACATATGGCAGACAGCTGTACATTCCACCAACAGCTAAAGTTCCCACAGATGACGATGAGATCACACAACTTCGCCACATTCTTCTTCATGAGTGCCACTCAGCCACTATTTCTGGTCATGTAGGCAAAAATCGCATGCTTCATCTTCTGCGTAGCCGGTATTATTGGCCAGGAATGACAACGGCAGCCATCAAGTACATTCGGGAGTGCCCCGTTTGTCAGCGCCAGAAAACGAGGCGACACAAGCCTTATGGTCAGGCACACATACGATATTCCGTGCCTAAGACAAAATGGCTAGATGTATCTCTTGATTGGATCACTGACCTGCCTATCACCACTAATGGGCACGACAGTATATTTGTGGTAATGTGCCAATTCTCTCATCGTTGTCATCTCATTCCCTTCAGCATGACCTGGACAGCTCAGCATACTGCTTCTATCTATATGCAGCATATCTTCAAGCTCCATGGTCTTCCGAGGAACATCATCTCAGATCGAGACCCCAGATTCACCTCTACATTCTGGCAGACACTGTGGAAATCTACTGGTACGAGATTGTCCATGCCATCTTCACACCATCCACAATCGAATGCTGCCAATGAGAGGAGCCATGCCTTCATTGAGGACATCCTCAGGTAAATTTCAGATTGTTGATTCATGATTTGATTTCACCATCCTCTGGTTTATAAACTGATTAAGTAGTATTTGTTCATCTTCAGGTGTTGTTGCAATGATACTTCAGCCAATTCGTGGGAGGACAAGTTGCCTCTGGTGGAGTTTGCAATTAACAATACCGTTTCTGCATCAACTGGTTATTCACCATTTTATCTCGACTCGATGGCGCAACCACTTTCGCCTCATGACCTGGTTATCACTATTCCGCCAGAAGCTCCTGTTCCAATACAAAGAGCTATTCGAGATCATTTTGACCAGTACTCGGCTGTTCATGCCAACGCGGTAGACAACATTTCCCGAGCAGCAGAGATTAGCCAAGCCAGATTCAATAAGACTCACATGCCTAAGCAGTTTGCAGTTGGGCAGAAAGTTCTTTTACGGACCGAGTTTATTCAATGGACTGGTTTGACAGAGGCAGGCAGACACTTTAAGCAGCCATATATTGGGCCGTTCACCATTTCCAAAGTGCTTAGCCATGGACGTGCATACGAGTTAGATTTCGGAGATCTTGATATCCGTATTCATCCGGTACAGCCTGTTTCCAGATTAGAGCTGTACAACGACTCGATCCAAGCACCTTTGCCTCTGCCACAGATGATCACCGAAGAAGGGCAACCACTATTTGAGATATCACATATACTCTCGAATAAGTTCACTAGAGGTGTCAAATACTATTTAGTACGATATGCAGGCTACGGTCCTGAGCATGACACCTGGGTCAAAGCCACAGAGCTGACCAATGCAGCAGACATTATAGCTGCCTATGAAGGCTAGACATTATATTAAGCCTTATGCCCTTACTTCTTGTAATATATACTAATACATGTCGATCATCTATATAACCTTGCTCTTAATGTTTATCATTATGTTGCATTGAAGCGGGAATTGATCCTTCCTTGCTAAAGGTGTAGTGAGCCTTGTTCAAAATCATACCCTTGCACAGATACGCACACATGCGAGATATCATATCTGTGGATAAATAAAAACTGCTAAATGCTACCTTTGCCAAAACCGTGGTTTGTCATCGGATTCTTGGCCAGTCATCCGAAGCTACCGGAGACATTGACTGAGGTAGACGGAGTTGTGATCCTAAGTTGTGCTTGACAAACATGACTAAATAAATTTCACATTAGTACGTGGCGAATCCATTCTCACTCATCGCGATAGATGTTCGTCAAAGCGTGCGTACTGGACAAAAACATTGAGGAGTTGAGCAGACCGGTTGAGGATTATAAGTCCAATTCCGTTAAGCAGGGCCGCTCCGTTTGCATTAAAAACAAGCCCCAAAAATCGGGCTCCCCATCGCCACCTAGGATCCTCCAAAGTAGCTTAAGGAGGGGAGGAAGGGTTGGGTGCACTAAATCAGGCCGAGAATCGTTCGATTATAAATTATTAAATCGTGGGATCATCGTTCGCGCAAAGCGACGACGGCTAGCGCAAATAATCCGTAACGTAGACTTCGGATGCTTTGAATCGTCTAGTACATACACGATAACGTGTGGATCAATCAGTAATCCAGCGTCAATCTGTATCACGAAAACGCTCTTCATTGAACCTTGAAACGTCACTCTGAAATACGATACGATTTCCAGAAAGGTGGGCTACATCCTAAGAACTGTAAGGTGAGGGACTAAAGTGGACTCAGTTCCCCCCAATAACCTAAAAACACCATGAGGGACGCCTCAAATCGGTGTAAGAAGACTGGTACCAGCAAGAAGCGACAACAACAAAGACATCATAGACATATACAAAGGTATGCCCGTTGTGAGGTCACAACTCTTTTAAGAGGGGAGATCTGTCAGGGTCATGACCGATGACATATGTGTCATACATGTCATACGTGTCATACCTGTCAGACATGTCATACCATGTCATGTCATATATTATTATGACAGTCGACAGTATGGTCGACCATGACTGTACATGTCGAGTCGCGTCATATATTTATGACAGTCGACAGTATGGTCGACCATGACTGTACATGTCGAGTCGCGTCATATATTTATGACAGTCGTCAGTACGGTCGACGATGACTGTACATGTCGCCAGATGATAATGTCATATCATCAGGCATCCCTGTCATCGAGAGTTCGTATGTCGAACTCGAAGATGGCAAAGCAAAGATACATCTTGAATACAAACAAGAACCATCTTGGCTTTCAGCATGCGCGGAACTCGCATGCGCAGCATGAACGAACTAGTCGTTATTACCATGGTGGTCGTTCAACCTACGTCTCGGGTTCACAACCCAATGGCGGTACCATCTAAGATGATGGGAGACGTAAGGTACAAAAGTGAGGAAGCTGCTGGATGTGACACACCGACAGTAAAGACTGTCACCTGTCACTTCCTATAGTAGGCTGGGTGACCGTCACCAGTAGACGGGAAACACCCGTTAGTATTTATGTGTATCTCTTTTATCAATCTGAGACTTTTACCGTTCTGATATCGAAACCCTTAACTCAGGGTTTATTCTCCGTTATCCGATATATACACCCGACTATATATCTGACAGGTTTGGCCCCACTTACGTTTTATTTAGCCACTGCGACACCGCGAGGATGATTGGCTAAAGCCGGACGCTTGGGATGGAGTGAGGCGCTCCGCGCGTGGGAGTGCCGGCAGTCGCGGGTATGGCCTAAGTTTTGTGGGTTGATTTACGGCTAGCTGAAGGCCTTTGAGGACATTTTTTCTACGGGATTTAACGTTGGATTGGTTTACGCATCCTGGTTGGTCACCACACCGTTTCGTATCGGCCGCCATCTACCACACGACTTCTCGAAATTTCTGCTCTCTCACGGCAGCCGTATCGACGACCCACCACATTTCTTGGCCGCCCAAGACTACCGCATTTTTTTCCCCACGTCTTCTTGCCTCACTCCACCCCTGTAGTCTTCTTCATCATGGTTGCTTCTACTAGATCAACGGCTAGCATGGCGCATCGCCGCCGCACATTAAGTACGATCTTTGACTCCGTTGCTGCCAGGCATGCCAACACGCCCGCGACCCCGACAGGGTAGGCTATTTAATTTAGAATATTTTTTCATAAGTTTAGAATACCCCATTTTCATCGTTAATTTAGAATAAGTTTTCTTTATGTCATCCGGCTATGACCGGTGCATGCATCCATGACGTTGTACCTGTTGAGCTATCGCCATGCCATGCGAAGAGTTGTCGCGTAGCCAAACGAGAGGAAAATAACATGGCTGAGCCCGACGGCTTTGAGTTCACAAGCCCGGGCAAAAATGTGGACGATATATATCCTTCGGAGGGAGAAGAAGAGGAAGAAGAGGACTTCCTCGTTGCACCAAAGGGGAAGGGGAAGCGTAGCCGTGTCCCCATAGTGTGGAGTACGGTCTTGAACGGTGTATCTTATGTAGAGTGCCAAGACATGATGGCAACCTTGAGCCCTGAGGGTGTGACCATGGCTAACAAGCAATATAAATCGAAAAAAACCTCTGCCGTGACTCAAAACTTCAAGTGTGCTTTAAACTTTACTCACGGTTGTGGAGTTCACTATAAAATTGTCAAGGGGACGACCTTAGGCCCTACTGTTACATGCAACTTGTACTCCCGTGGGACACACGACCATACTAATTTCATAGGAAAGGGTATGTCGAAAGTTGTAAAGGACAAGTGTAAGGAGGCGATCCACGAAAAGCTTCCGCCTAAAGCCATTTTTAAGAAGCTTATTAGTACCGCAGTCACCACAGCCATGGAAGCCGATGACGACGTTGAGTACAAGGTCATAAAGAACTTTGTGTACAACAATCGCAAACAAATCTTGGGGCTTAAAACCATAAAGACTTGCGGTCAGTTCATGGAGGTTTGCCAGACCTCCAACTTGTTGGCCATCCCCGTGACCGATCGCAAAACGGCGGGGACGCTTTGCATGTTTGAAGGACAAGTACTCCAACCGAGCGGCTTCGAAACCGTGGAACATTACGCCGAGAATTCCGCGAACACCCTGCCTCCTATTCCTTTCGAAGCCCAAGCAACCCAAGATGAGCTTACTACTTGGAAGCTGGCGGGTTGGAATGAAGACTTTTCCGTTTATGAACGGAACCTTCAAGCACATTTCAACTCAATTCTTGCTTGCGAGTCTGCTGAGTACTTCGTGCATATCTTAGAGAACATGCTTGTCGTCCAAGGGTGGAGTACGCGTTCGAAACGGTTTTACAAAGGGAAGTTGAACTTGCGTGCCCTTTACAAGAACTACACCGAACTCGTCAAGGATTATGTCGCAGCGCAGAAACGCAAAAGGTGGTGCGTGATTTACACCACTTGGGGGAAACTCGAGGTACTTCTCGCAAAGGATCACCGCTCACGCGACGACACGTACAAGACGAACTGGCAAGGCTTACCCCTTGAATGCAACGGGTCTTCCTACTTGGATAAGCGTTTTCGTCTCGGGGCGCTCGCCATCAAATCGCACGAGGACGCCTATGCTTCGCAAATAGTGGACTTTTGCTTGATCGCGGCTATGCAACTTGGTTTCCAGAAAGTGTGGCAACCTCGTTATCATACTTTGGATCACTCCCTCGCTTTCTTCAACGCTAACGCCAAGCTTCCGGAAACCATCACGCATGTCCTAGAGTATTTGAGGTTACCTACGAACCTCTGTACACTTGTCGCGGAAGGGATTACGCAAGGGATATGTTGGTCGCATTGCATGATGAAGCTTAACGAGAAGACCGCGCTATTCAACGACGCTCATAACGTTAACGGCTTCAAGCAGGGCGTTACGGAAATACACAACATCACCATCGTTGGTGCTCGTGATAGTGCATTCAAGCTCTTCATCGAACTATACAAGCGTGATGAAGAGTATATTTGCAACTGGTTCGTGGAGACTTGGTGGGGCAAGTGGGGTGGGTGGGTTCTCGGCTTCATGCCAGAAGGGATCCAATCTACGCAGAATAGTCCCGAGTGCGTGAATAGACACGTGAAAGACGAGATGACCATGCGTAAGCAACTCCAACTCGAGGTATTCCATCCTTCTGCGCTAAAATACATGCACGAGGAGACGATCTACGACGGGCAACACCCAATACCTACGACTCCAGTTATTACACAAGCTATTTGGCGGGAGGCGCTACTTATGATTGACAACAACATGCTCGAGCTTATGACGCGCACGACCGGCGTCTTGGGGGTTACAGACCGTCCTTCCTATGTCGTTCCCTCCCTTAAGACCTTCGAGAAGTTAAGTGCTTCCACTATCGCGGATAAAAGGAAAGAGATTGCTCCCCTTGTGGTAAAGTTCCTCGCCCTTATGCGCGACCCTGAACACCCTCCAGCGACGGTTGTCACCTTCGAGCAGTTCATGAACACCTACAAGTCTTTTGTGATCTTACGACCATTGGACGCTAATAACGTCACCGAATTTGGGCACCACTGGTGTATGTGCCCTATCTACGCGGAGAGCGTCACGTGTGCATGTAGTATTGCTGTTGGCTTATTCAAAGGGAAGTTTAAGGCGCCTCTTGAAAAACGTCTCGACATAATTGGCCGACACCCACAAGTGGGACGCCCGAGAAAACCGGTTGGCGCCTTGAAAAGGCAACCCCTTGGGAAGATCACCGCGAAACTGAAACGGGAAGCATCCAAGCGAGCGCGCGAGGTGGTAGAGCTAGACATGGAAGCTAGATGCTCGCAGCAAGTTCCTAAAAGTTTATCGTGCGAACTGTGCGGTGAAGAAGACAACGGAGATGAAATGCTGTTATGCGACGTGTGCAATAAGGGCTTCCATATTTTTTGCTTGCGTCCAAGCCTAAGCAAGATCCCAGCAGGAACATGGTTGTGCGGACTATGCGTAGCTAAGGAATAGACAATTTTCTTAAGGTGTACATACGTGTAATAGCAAGTATTAATATTTTGTGTACACACTATTCTCAAGTATTTTTTTGAATCAATCTAGCAACCTCTTTACTTTGCTTTACTTTATAAAAAATCCCACTTGGCCCAGGAGGTGAAGTAAATATCCGTGGTAGCATGTGGTAGCCAAATGTTCCGTGAAGCAACTTTTGCAAGTGAGCCGGTCAGGTTGTGGCAAGGGAATATCGGCTAGGTCCCTACCCACTACCGCCCACCTTGCAAGGAACCGCTCGTGGTCGGCGTATCCTTCAAAATTGTTGGCGAAAGCTTGTTGCAGGTCTTGCAAGTCCCGGTTGAACCGAGCGCGGAGCCACGCTTTCCGTTCGCAGTGGTCGCAACATGGTTGGGGCATACTTGTTTCGTACTTTAACAAAGTTTCCTTGGGTCGATAAGTGATAGTAAGATGCGAACACAAGGGAGTATGTATGCGAACAACGTGATATGTTATTATATAGTACACGCTATACGATATCTTATACCATATACGTTATAGACGCTATTGTATTTGACTAAACCTATTTGACTAAGTCTTAGCCCGCAAATAAAAAAATGAACAGAGTAATAAATAGGGACGAGGACTATCAATCTTCCAGAGGCTACCTACCCGCCCCGTACAATTGCCAAGCGCTTTGGCAAAAGCACGTCGTGGTCCGCGGGGAAGACGAGAACCCTACGAAGGATCCCCACTATGGACTCACTCGCCCCAACAAGCGGTGCGAGTTGCATAAGGTCCTCATATGCATGGTTGAGTATGGGGAGGCTGGCGTTTGGCCATTAGAGTTTCCTTTCGATTGTTTCCCAATGCTCGACCACTACGCTGTCGACAACCGCAAGCAGGGTGCGTGGGTGTGGTGCGAGGAGATCGCAACCACTCGCATTGTTTTCCACGACCATGGAAACGACGACGATGGAAAATTCACCTCCCTTGTGTCGTACAAGTTGTGCAGCAAGTGCGCTAAAACTTGTCAGAGGATGGTGGTGCCTCTCGAGAGGCACGAGCGCAATGCAAGTTTGAATATTTCTGAACGTTTGAACGTCGAGTTCGAGCTAATATAGGATAGTAAATTAGCAAAGACTAGTAGCGATAACGAGCAAGTACAACAAACAAATATTATTTGATTGCCAAAACAAGTAATGATATATATCAACTTGTAAATGTAAATATTTTTTTCACGTGGCTAAGCATGGCATACACGTATTGTACCCCTATTTCACTAAGCCTAATCTATTACTTATCTCCTACCACGCTTCCGCGCACCCTCCGCTTCACGCCTTCGCTTGTTCGTGACTTTGTCCAAGCACTTCATAACGTCTGCCCCCAAAGTATTGAGCACTTTCACGTTGGCATCGTCCACCGTGGGGGCGAGGTCCGTGCCCGCGAGGAAGTACTTGACGTACTCCTTGGCAGCGAAGTCGAGAAAACCCCAGTGGATGGGCGAGTTGACTGGGTTAAGCTGCACATCCGGGTCGTATGAGGCCACGTCCTTCAAGGCCAAGTTGGCGGAGAACACTATTCGGGGCGTGCCATCCGCATTGGACACCCCTTGGTGAACCCCTCCCACAACGGCGCACTCCACACTGAGAAGGAATCGTGGTAGAATGTGGTAAACTGGTGTTAAAATGTGGTAAACTGGTGGTAAACGGCGGTAAGCCCCTATGTGGGGTGGTAATCAGGTGGTAAACGTTAAAATATTTATAAAAAAAAAATAACTGACGGTAAATCATTGGTAATTTGCGGTAACATAGGTTGAAGCATGGTAAAAGCCTGGTAATTTCAGAACGGAGCGTGGTAAACGAGGATCTGGAATGGTAAATGGTCGTGGCCTAATGGTAAATGGATATAAAACTTCGCAATGTAGTATAAATATAGAGACGGAGCTGGTAAACCGTGGTAAACGAGGATCCTGAATGGTAGATGTGCAATTCTCTGGTCTGTGGCCAAGGTAGAATTGACAGGAGTGGAGCGACTGGCGAATGGCGGCCAGGTATGAACGCAGGCAGGGGTATACATCATCGTTCAGTAGATAGGTGGGATGCGTCACATACAGATCGTATCATACCTGTCTCGGCTAAACCAGTAGGGAGCCGAAAGGTAGCCGATTTTAGTGGCCACGCGCACCATAGCTGGTAAGAGAGAGGTAACGTAGCCAAGAAACCAAGTTAGGTTCTTGAAGTTGAAGTTTTCAAAAAACAGTTAAACTGTAACAGTTTATTTTTTTGTTTATTTAATTTAAGTAGCAGAAGGTCGAGAAAGAAAATGGCTGGTAAGTAGTTTTACTTTTTTCTTGAATCACGCGGGTGACAGAAAGCAGTTCTGTTGCAATGTATGCAGAACAGGTAGTTTACTTTTAAAAGCGAGTACTGTTACTTAAGAATGGAGAGTACCCGAACAGGAGCAACGAGCGCTGCTGAACAAGGTGCACCTAAACGGGCAAGGACGGCCACGGTTGGCAGCGAGGCAGGCCAGGCCGCACTCGCTCCAAAGGTTACGTGCCCCATGCTTGTCTCTTGTGGATGTGCATGTTGGATAGGTTCGTGGCTTAATTAGTTAACCGCTGTTCGACTGAAAGAGCGGACGGCTCCTGAAAGTTTCTGCGTAAATAGGTGGTCAGCGAATATGTGGATACACACAGCCGGTGACTGCGCCCTGGTGCGGAATCACGTGCTTAGGAAAAGTCACCGGCTGTGCGTATTCATTCAGGTATGCAGGCCAGGCCGCACTCGCTCCAAAGGTTACGTGCCCCATGCTTGTCTCTTGTGGATGTGCATGTTGGATAGGTTCGTGGCTTAATTAGTTAACCGCTGTTCGACTGAAAGAGCGGACGGCTCCTGAAAGTTTCTGCGTAAATAGGTGGTCAGCGAATATGTGGATACACACAGCCGGTGACTGCGCCCTGGTGCGGAATCACGTGCTTAGGAAAAGTCACCGGCTGTGCGTATTCATTCAGGTATGCAGGCCAGGCCGCACTCGCTCCAAAGGTTACGTGCCCCATGCTTGTCTCTTGTGGATGTGCATGTTGGATAGGTTCGTGGCTTAATTAGTTAACCGCTGTTCGACTGAAAGAGCGGACGGCTCCTGAAAGTTTCTGCGTAAATAGGTGGTCAGCGAATATGTGGATACACACAGCCGGTGACTGCGCCCTGGTGCGGAATCACGTGCTTAGGAAAAGTCACCGGCTGTGCGTATTCATTCAGGTATGCAGGCCAGGCCGCACTCGCTCCAAAGGTTACGTGCCCCATGCTTGTCTCTTGTGGATGTGCATGTTGGATAGGTTCGTGGCTTAATTAGTTAACCGCTGTTCGACTGAAAGAGCGGACGGCTCCTGAAAGTTTCTGCGTAAATAGGTGGTCAGCGAATATGTGGATACACACAGCCGGTGACTGCGCCCTGGTGCGGAATCACGTGCTTAGGAAAAGTCACCGGCTGTGCGTATTCATTCAGGTATGCGGACTCCCCTGTTTTCCGGCATGCACGCTGTGGGATGCCACTGCTGTGGGAATATCCCATGGTTTCCGCAGTGGATTCAAACATGCTTTCGTGAACTGGTGCGCAGGCCTCCGAAGCTGCAACCGTGCAGGGAGGCGGCCTCCCCCCGGTCGCTGGAGGAGTGGTCGAGGAAAACCCGGTAAGACCGTGAACTTTTCCTTCCCCTCCCTTCCCGTACGGGATCCCGCCCGCCCGCCCTTCATCTAGTGAACGCAGCCGCCACTCCGCGGGTGCCTGGTCAGCAGCTTGTCGGGCGACTGTTCATCTGCGGTTGCGAATCAGCGGCCAAGGGGTGGACAGCGAGTCATGGGTGGGATTGTTTTTTTTTCCCCGGCATATATCTTTGTGTATTTCTTTGTAGAAAGGTGCATAGGGTGCACGCAAGGAACATAGGACCCAGGGACAAAGGGTGCGGGGAGGCTGCTCCGCTCCGCGCCGAATCAGGCGCGTGGCGCGTGCGGCGCTCTCCCCGGCGCTGTGCCTTATCCTGCTTCATCTGCGGTTGCGAATCAGCGGCCAAAGGGTGAGCAGCGGCGCTGCAGGTCGTGGGTGGGGAGGGATGCGCGAGGGTGCGCGTACGGTAGATAGGTGCATAGTGTGCTCGCAAGGACCATAGGACCCAGGGACAAAGGGTGCGGGGAGGCTGCTCCGCTCCGCGCCGAATCAGGCGCGTGGCGCGTGCCGCGCTCTCCCCGGCGCTGTGCCTTATCCTGCTTCATCTGCGGTTGCGAATCAGCGGCCAAAGGGTGAGCAGCGGCGCTGCAGGTCGTGGGTGGGGAGGGATGCGCGAGGGTGCGCGTACGGTAGATAGGTGCATAGTGTGCACGCAAGGACCATAGGACCCAGGGACAAAGGGTGCGGGGAGGCTGCTCCGCTCCGCGCCGAATCAGGCGCGTGGCGCGTGCGGCGCTCTCCCCCCCGCTGTGCCTTATGCTGCTTCATCTGCGGTTGCGAATCAGCGGCCAAAGGGTGAGCAGCGGCCAAAGAGGTGCTCTCCCCGGGCCATCGACAGGGCCATGGATACCTGGCGATGTCGGTCCCGAGCTGCGCATGCTTCCACAGCCATCGAGTGTATGCCCCTGTGACAGTGTCCGTTCGCGTGTTTTTGTAGGGCCGCTCTCCCTGCTCTCTACGCACATGGCTGCTTGTAATAGTCCCCGGCGATGGCAAGTGTTTCATATGGTCGCTAGCAGCGGCAACTACCGGCCAGTTTAGTGAGCAGGCCGTGAGCAGGGATGGCGGAGGGTGCGCGTACGGTAGATAGGTGCAAAGCGTGCACGCAAGGAGCATAGGACCCAGGGACCAAGGGTGCGGGGAGGCTGCTCCGCTCCGCGCCGAATCAGGCGCGTGGCGCGTGCGGCGCTCTCCCCGGCGCCGTGCCTTATGCTGCTTCATCTGCGGTTGCGAATCAGCAGCCAAAGAGTGAGCAGCGGCGCTGCGAGTGGTGGGTGGGGAGGGATGGCGGAGGGTGCGCGTACGGTAGATAGGTGCAAAGCGTGCCCGCAAGGACTATAGGACCCAGGGACCAAGGGTGTGGGGAGGCTGCTCCGCTCCGCGCCGAATCAGGCGCGTGGCGCGTGCGGCGCTCTCCCCGGCGCCGTGCCTTATGCTGCTTCATCTGCGGTTGCGAATCAGCGGCCAAAGAGTGAGCAGCGGCGCTGCGAGTGGTGGGTGGGGAGGGATGGCGGAGGGTGCGCGTACGGTAGATAGGTGCAAAGCGTGCCCGCAAGGACCATAGGACCCAGGGACCAAGGGTGCGGGGAGGCTGCTCCGCTCCGCGCCGAATCAGGCGCGTGGCGCGTGCGGCGCTCTCCCCGGCGCCGTGCCTTATGCTGCTTCATCTGCGGTTGCGAATCAGCGGCCAAAGAGTGAGCAGCGGCGCTGCGAGTGGTGGGTGGGGAGGGATGGCGGAGGGTGCGCGTACGGTAGATAGGTGCATAGCGTGCACGCAAGGAGCATAGGACCCAGGGACCAAGGGTGCGGGGAGGCTGCTCCGCTCCGCGCCGAATCAGGCGCGTGGCGCGTGTGGCGCTCTCCCCGGCGCCGTGCCTTATGCTGCTTCATCTGCGGTTGCGAATCAGCGGCCAAAGGGTGAGCAGCGGCGCTGCGAGTCGTGGGTGGGGAGGGATGCGCGAGGGTGCGCGTACGGTAGATAGGTGCAAAGCGTGCACGCAAGGACTATAGGACCCAGGGACCAAGGGTGCGGGGAGGCTGCTCCGCTCCGCGCCGAATCAGGCGCGTGGCGCGTGCGGCGCTCTCCCCGGCGCCGTGCCTTATGCTGCTTCATCTGCGGTTGCGAATCAGCGGCCAAAGGGTGAGCAGCGGCGCTGCGAGTGGTGGGTGGGGAGGAATGCGCGAGGGTGCGCGTACGGTAGATAGGTGCAAAGCGTGCACGCAAGGAGCATAGGACCCAGGGACCAAGGGTGCGGGGAGGCTGCTCCGCTCCGCGCCGAATCAGGCGCGTGGCGCGTGCGGCGCTCTCCCCGGCGCCGTGCCTTATGCTGCTTCATCTGCGGTTGCGAATCAGCGGCCAAAGAGTGAGCAGCGGCGTTGCGAGTGGTGGGTGGGGAGGGATGGGCGGAGGGTGCGCGTACGGTAGA
>LGRX02007044.1:0-21573 GCA_001247695.2 Cymbomonas tetramitiformis
AGTTTGCCATAGCCACACATTTTTCCTAGAAGGCACCCAAAACATTTTGGTCAATTTTTCGATGAAGCACCCAAATTTTTTTGGCAATTTTGAGAAGGCACCCAAATTTTGATAAAACTTTTCTTGTCCATATTTAGCTATAAGCATGCGGGGAAGGCTCTGCACGGAGGGTTTGAGGCTTGGAGGCGCCCTAGGCGGTCAAGTGGGGCGGCGGTGGCTAGGAGGGGCGGAGGCGCGGACGGGCGGAGGCGCGGAGTGATAGTTATGTGAAGATAACTAGGGGATGCCGAGTTAATCCCCGAGTGTGGAGGGTGTGTGACGCGGTAAGATGAAATAACGCGGTGAGATGAAATAATGCGGTGAGATGAAATAACGCGGTGAGATGAAATAATGCGGTGAGATGAAATAACGCGGTGAGATGAAATAATGCTGGACTTTAGGTTCAGGGTTATTATTATGGGCTCTGATAGCCCCTAGCCTGACCCGTCTCTGATCGGAACCGTGACTCCGCTAGTAGCTAGGATGACAGTACAGTAGTATTGTACTGTCAGTCATTACTTCGTATTATCCGGGTTTCCGAGATGCATGATAAAAGCACTCGGCCGGACTGTTTATGGGAGCTTAGCCAGTTTGTTTTCACCGAGCGGAACACCTGTTCTCGCAGGTTATGCGCGTCACCACTTTCCCGGTAATTCTGATGGCACAGCGCCTAGCTGTTGCCATGATTGGCTAAGTTTTGACACAGAGATGGGGTGGGCGCCCCCTTAGGCAGTAGTTGACCTTTTCGCAGTATGGCCTCTCCTTGAGGTGGAGATCGGTTTGGAACATTTTTCGGCAGCAATATCGTCGCTCGCTATGGCTTCTTTTTACGTTTCACCTGGCCGGTGGAGAGGGCATTCCGCGTATTGTGGGTCGCAACCACTTTTAGCCAATCGGCTCATGACCTGTTTGATGTTGTTTTTATCGCTGAGACTTCTGCAGGAATTGGCCGCTGCGTCTACTGATTTAACTACTGCCGCCACACTAGCCCACGCTCCCCATCTCACCGTCGATTTTGAAAATGGATACACCGCAGAGGCCACGTACACGCGCTAGGGCGCGTAAATTAGCAACAATTTTCGATGATGTTGGAGCCTTAAATGCAGCCACACCCACGACCCCGCATTTGGATTCGGCTGCGTCAGAAGCGTCAGCTGCGGCTGCCACTCTCGTGCATCGGTTGCGCAGAGACTCGTTCGATGTGCAAAGTTCCAAAACCGCAGCAACGAAAGTACTGGGCGACAAAGCTGCAAAATTCCGTGGGGACGAGACATCAGCTTCGGACATTTTTTCTCAATTGGTATCCGAGCTGCAGCAGCTCTTCACGTTGCAGTCGACGGCATTCGCACCCCTGTTTGATCTGACTGCTGCTGACACCCCTGTTCTGCCTGCTGCCAATGAACTCTTGTACTCTGTGCTGCTGCTGCTGACTGCGTCAGGGTCTCCTGCCCGTAATTGGGTAGAGGCTTCTGGCGCGGATGTTCCTGCTGATGGCAAACGCGCCACCCTGGAGGTGGTGCGTATGCTTGCTGACGCGTCGACTCCGTTCGATGCTTTGACTGAGCTGCTTGAGGTGAGGGTCTCTGACGAGTGTGACCCTGATGCGGGGATTCGCCTCTTCAACGGCTGTCTTCGGGATGCACAGCGTCTGACGACGCTGCCCGAAGACGCTGTTAAGAGACAATTCCTCTCTGCTCTGTCTGGGCCGGCTTACGCCACGCTGGTTGACTCGTTTGCTCGAGCTGACCAGCGTGCGGCTGTTAGTCTGCTCACCCTGCAGGCGCGCGTGCGCGAGCAGTACCGCTGCGGGCGGCTCTCGGGCAAGCGCACTGCAGGGCGCCCCATGTCTGTAGCATCTTGCACCACTGACACTGGCCTGGCTTCGGCCATTGAGCGGCTCAGTGCTCAGTTGGTCAAGTTGCAGCGGGATGTGGATTCCCTTAAGAAGGGTGGCTCCAAGCCGCCTCATGGGAAGCACACTCCGCGCAACTTCCACCGCCCTGGAGTGCAGCCGCTTGCTCACTCCACCTCTCCGGAGGTGGCTTTTGACAAGCGGTCTGGCACCTTTGTCCCAACGTGCAGGCACGAAAAGTGCCGCGCCGTTGGGTCAAAGCATTGGCTCAGTGAGTGTCCTCACAACAGGGTAGAAGTCTTACCGTGGCGGGCCGGCCCGGGGCCGCAGAAGCTCGCTCCGGGCCGAAACCGGGCCGAAGGGGCTTTCGCCCCCGGGCCGCACAAAAATATGAGCCGGCCAAACTTCGGCCAAAAATATAGGCATTTTATGCCACTTTTTATCAAACCCCCATACTTAATTTCAAAATTTCGCGCCTGCGGCGGGCATTGTTCTTCCTTGACCGTTTTGGCCGAAAGCGGGCCAGCGGAAATATAGTTTACGGGCCGTAAAGAAATTTAGAAGACTTCTACCCTGCCTCACAAGGACACTCACCCATTGTCCATCTCGGCATCCTACTGCCAAGCCGTCGAGTCTTATGACTCCGACGTGCTTGCCCTTCGTTTCCAGCGGTACTATGACGTTGGAGATGAAGGGTCCATGGAGCACTTGTGTGCTCTCGTGGGGCAACCTGAAATCTGTGAGCTGTCTGCGCATGCCTTTGCTCCAGAGCCTACGGCTCTGCAACAGTTCAAGGATGCTGCTGCCTCTGCTGAGTCTGCACCCGATGAGCATCTTTCTATTGGCCGTGTTGCATTTGCTGCGGTCAGCGGTCCGCTTGCTGGTGGTGTCGCTGAGCCGGCCACTGACAAGCGGCTGCTGCCGCGGGCCTCTGCACCTGTGCGTGATGAACCGGTTGACTTGCATGAAGTCAACCGTGCCACGCACCTTTGTGCCGCCGTCTGCCTCTCTGGCTCTCGGCCCAGTGGCTCCTGCTGACAGTTCTTTCAAAACATTCAACACTGTCCATCTCGACTGGTTTGACATTGGGCAACCCTGAGCCTGTTGATGTCTGTGACTCCGATGATGATGGGGAGGGCTCCAACTACCCTCCTGGTGTCTGCCTGACTGAAATTGAGGGGGGTGCACCGCCGACGACTGCAGCGTTTCGGCGGTTCGGAGTCCCCAGAGGCTCCAGGCCATTTGGCATCGGTGAATTTGCACTCACTCTTTTCATGGTGGCTACGTTTCTGTTCAGTGCTACGGCGATGCCGACCCTCGTGGTCGGCGGTGGTGTCAGGGGCCTGGTTGAGCCCGGAGCCACTTACGGCTGCGATTCACTACGGTCCCATGAAGCGCTACTGGATTCTCTTAACCCGCCTACGGTGCTTACTGTTTCGTCATTGCCGCTGCAGGATGTGCCGCGGGTCTTTTCTCAATCGACCTCGGCTACTTACCAGTCTGATGACTTTGCCATTCCACTCTGGGATCCGCCTGACCCACTTGGGTCTGGTGGTGTCAACATTTATGATGTCTCTTCTCAGCTTACTTCGGATGTTTTCCTGCCTTGGGATCCGTCTGCTGAACTCGGCTCTGCCGACCAGCTTTACAGTGGCTAGATTGGTTTATTTCAAATCCTGGAGGTGTGATTAGCCTTAGCCGCAGTGGTGGGTTGTGCCGGGACAAGTCCCCGGGCACCCAGCTAAAAAAAGTATATCTGTTTCCAGTGAAGTGCTGTTTGTTATCTGTTTAGTGGCTACTGCCCAGTGGTACTAGTCATAGTACCAGAATCGAATCTGGTACTATCACAAGTACCAAAACGCTAGAATTTTTTTTGATGTCCTCCTCCATCCTGATGGTGATATCCATGATATACCATTACCTTAACGACCCAAACTGAGTTGTATTATGCCCCATTGGTCCATAGGTTACGTGTAGCCCTCCCAGTGGATGCATATTGCCAACAAGGTGGAGTTTTGTGTTACACAATGGTGTCTCACTTGTCTTCGAAATCATGGCGCTACTTTCGGATTTCTTTTTGAACAGACTTGGGATTCTATTCAACCCAGCGATGGCTCAAATTGAAGCTGTATAACATGGCCAATGATGGATGTGAGCATGGGGCAGTTGGCATACTGCCCGTCGCTGAAACTGCGACATGCTAAACATCCCATCTCCACCAAATGGTCCAACTCAAGATTCCTTAAGTATGAGGGCTATCGTCGATTTTGGAGCCTAGTCGTGGCACTAAAGCTACGAAATAAGTATATTATAACGTCGGATCGCCTCACCCGCGTTTATGCCATCAAAAGTAAACCCATATATCGATTTTTCAAGACCTTTACATGCATGAGAAGTTGCCGCACTTGGACTCTACACATGGAACTTAAGTACGAAACCGCTCCCGATATTACTACAAAAAATGCTGAGAGGCCAATTTATCACACCCTTGGGTGTTATCGAATCCCAATACTGGCGTTAAAGACGTTCAAATGGCACAACGCATGACGACCACTTAGAATACATCCCAATAATGAAATGTGACATCATGCATGCCACCTTGTGGCCACATAGCGTGCCCTTTTAAGTCACCGCGCGCTTGGTACTTGTGACAGTACCAGAAAATTTAATTAATTTTATGGCGTTACACCCCCCAAAAGCACACCGCACATACACATACCCAAAGTTCACGAGAGTACATTTCAGCATCAATAACAATTCAAAAGGGTCCTAAATGATTTTTCAAAACCTTCATGGGACTCATACACCCCATCTAGTGCCCATAATAAAGCATACATTTTGGTACTTGTGACAGTACCATACCACCGGGCAGTAGCCATTAGTTAGCTCCGCCTATGCCTAGCCCTATTAGCTACGGTCACAGCTCCGGGTGGTGTGCTGGACTTTAGGTTCAGGGTTATTATTATGGGCTCTGATAGCCCCTAGCCTGACCTGTCTCTGATCGGAACCGTGCCTCCGCTAGTAGCTAGGATGACAGTACAGTAGTACTGTACTGTCAGTCATTATTTCGTATTATCCGGGTTTCCGAGATGCATGATAAAAGCACTCGGCCGGACTGTTTATGGGAGCTTAGCCAGTTCGTTTTCACCGAGCGGAACACCTGTTCTCGCAAATAATGCGGTGAGATAGCATAATAAGGTATTTAGATAGCAATTTGTACCTCACTTGCTGATTGCATATTACGGTAATAATATTCCTGATTTTAGCCTTAACGTTAAGACATTCAAGACAGTAGACACTGAAAGCCACGCAAACGCAGCCGTGGCATCGACCAGCCGACCACGCGATCGACGCGAGCTCTCCATGATATCGTCACGTCGATCGATGTGGCCACGCATGTCACCCAAATTTTCCCAGAGCCCCCCATATTTCCTAGAGACCACCAGATTTTTCCGGACGCCCCAGATTTTTCCTAAAATGCACCCAAATTTTTCAAAATTTTGAAAAAAAATTAAGCCAAAATAAGCACCCAAATTTTGAATAAATTTTTTCAAAATGTGTGGCTGCCCCAAGGGAGATGAACCTCGTCGACTGCGGTCTTCTGCGGAGCGCCAGAAGCAGTACATCGTTCTGCTCAAGGAAATGGTGCGTGAAGAAGGGAAGTGGGAGCTGACGCAAGAGGTACTGGACTTGCTCATGCCGTTTATTTTATTCTTGAAGGATTTGGACTCGCAAGAGCCTATGCTAGGAGCGGTGTATTATCGTTTGCAGCGATTGGCCGCAAGGACTTTGAGGAAGGGGACAAGGGCATCGACGCACACCTTGCGAAATATGCGGAGGAGGACTACGTGAGCGCTATCCCTTTTGAAGAACGTAAGCGACTTCAGCAAATCGGAATTGATAGGTGGAATTACCTCCACGCCCCCTTGCACAGCTTTGCGGCCTTTTGTGTGAACCCTCGCCTTCACTTCTTGGATCATTTTGCGGACGACGAGGTACAACGAGACTTTAGGTCTTGTGCGTTGAAATTTGCGGGTGGCGACAAGGACCTGACTACTCTCATGGAGACTGAGTTTTTACTGCACAGTGAGAAGGAAGGTGCATGGAGTGATCCGAGCATCTGGGTGCAAGCTAGGCAGCTTGTGGAGAATGGTCAGCCTCATATCTTTTGGAAACGGCATGGTGACAAGGCAAGATCTCTGAGGGAACCTGGAGTGAAGGCTATCACCGGTGTTGGGACTGCGGGTGGGTCCGAGCGAAATTGGTCGGCACACGACCTATAATTTTCAGCAAGCGACGATCTAGCATGCAACCGCCCACTTTGGCCAGTTGGATTTTTTCTTTCAGCAACTTGAATCTACTCGATAAGCTTGAAAGGAAAAATGGCAAGCGCAAGAAGCACGCTGTCAAATATGACACCCCTCCGCAATGGGAAGAGATGAGTGGTAGTGAGGGAGAGGAGGCGGCTTAATCTATGATGTATTGATGTTTCGGTTGTTCCAACATCCTAGCGTCCTATGTATGTACGTTGGTATCTAACTAGGCTCGTATCGATGCATGTATATGTAAACTTGTATTGGTACGTAGGTCGGCGGTAGCCTTCAAGTTCTGCACTCTGCAGTTTTCATCACTTAATAGCCTCCAAAAAATGGGCAGATTTCATCACTTAATAGCCTTAACAAATCCGCAGTTTTCATCACTTAATAGCCTCCAAAAAATGGGCAGATTTCATCACTTAATAACCTTAAAAATCTGCAGTTTTCATCACTTGATAGCCTCCAAAAAATGGGCAGATTTCATCACTTAACAGCCTTAAAAATCTGCGCTTTCATCACTTAGTAGCCTCCAAAAAATTGGGCAGATCTCATCACTTAATAGCCTGAAAAAATCTGCAGTTTTCATCACTTAATAGCCTCCAAAAAATGGGCAGATTTCATCACTTAACCCTTAAGCCGGTGGTTAGAATTCGAGGGTTTTCTATATGTGTTGTGAGAATGGATTTTTGCGATGCATGCTTAGTCACTAAATGCCCGTTTGCTTTACCAATTATTGCATACCTATATTACCAACTATTTGCGACACTACATGTCGATATATGTCGAATATATCCACTCTTATATGCGCACATGGTTAGAATGTTTTCGATTTTACAGGCACGATTTAATTTTATCGTCATTGTTGACGACATCTGCTCGACATATTTTTGCACAATTTTGGAATTAAATCATCGACCTTGATGATACGTTCCAAGGATGATTCACTTGCACCGATGTGCGTTCATCTGCCTATCGTTTTCTGTGGATTTATGCCAAAAAAACACTAAAAATACATATATTTCACAATGTTTTCCATACTTAAGGAATGTTTTCCATACTTAAGGGACACGTGTGGTGATTTTTGCGATACTATGGGTCATATTCCATGATGATAGCCACCAATCACTTACATAATGATCGGGACATGGCCCATGATGCAACGCGTGCTTGTAGATGAGCCGTAGGTAAGTATAACGTTGCAGTTTAGGCGCGTTTTGTATGGTTTGCAAGATAAAATTACGCAAAAAACGTACAAATGTGCAACTGATTCGCGACAAATATGCGGGTACGTGCGATATATATTATGCATACGTGCCCCGCACAAGTACGCTACGCTTACATATGCACACAACGGTGTACGTGCAAATACTCAGTGCACAAATCATGCAAGGTATGCAACTGCGATTGCCCAAGCAGCATATACTTTGCCATCGCTTCTGGGTCAGATCTGACCCAGATACCGGCTTAAGGGTTAATAACCTTAAAAATCTGCAGTTTTCATCATTTAATAGCCTCCAAAAAATGGGCAGATTTCATCACTTAACCCCTAAACCGTCATAACTATTTTTGGTTTTGGTTGAAGTCAGTGTTTTCCATATAGTCGCCGCATACGAAGGCCGATTTGCGTTTTGAGCATACCACTTGAAACGTATTTCAAAGGCGCACCGTACTGCATTGTTCAAAAGTGAGCATCGAGTGAAAATGCGATGTCACCAATGAATGTATATCTCACGCATTGCGGCGCTGAATGCGTATCCACTGCCCCGTGTAAACCCTAATCATGACCCTAGCATGTTTTGCATAACGCCTAGCTATGTGTTGAAGATGTAACATGACCTAAATAGGGTTGAACATGCGTATTTATACGCGCAAACCATAACCGTGTGTTGCGTCAAACGATTTTTACACTCTTCATCGTTTGATCTTGGAAGCATGCGACAGTTTATTGGGCACGCAGTTTGATGCGCATAAGGGAGACCTTTTCAAAACTGTTTTCAAAAGCATTTTTGGATTTTAGACGGCTTCGCAAATCAATTTTAGGTACCCTTGGGTCATATATGACCCAGGAAACGGTTTAAGGGTTAATAACCTAAAAAACTGCTATTTTCATCACTTAATAGCCTCCAAAAAATGGGCAGATTTCATCACTTAATAGCCTCAAAAAACCCCAAGTAACAAACCCTATGATATATTGAGTTTTTTTGGCCATACCTAGCCTTTCGAGATAAAAATTTGCTGTGTGAATAGATCGTGTTTAGACGAACATTTTGATATGTCGTTTGTTATCATAGGCGCAATATATTCGGAAACCACGACAACTTTTCAACTTTTGATCACTTGATAGCTGGCACATGACGGTTGACAACCTAGCGGATTGCTAGAAAATATCGACAGAGTTCATAATATGATGTTGCGTAGCATGTATATACTTATCATTATTGTCCGAGGTCTCAAATGTGCTCGAAATACATTTTTGTCTGAATTTGTCTGAATTACGATCTGAATTGAATTGAACTGAATTACGATCTGAACTCTGAATTCCGGAACTGAATCTGAATTGCCAGTCTTGAGACCAAGGGGTATAATGTTCGGTGCAGCACTCAGCCCGTGACGACTCGCAAAGTAGAATCATAGTGCTAGAGAACCGATTTTTTGGGATCGTAACCTAGATCTGATGTCTTGATCAAGGACAGATTCGTCAATAACATGGAATCAGTGGCTACTGCCCGACAGTCCTTGTGGGAGGACCGAAACGGCGTTGGGTCCTCCCACAAGGACCGGTGTTGCGGGAATTTTTTCAGCCGTCCTCTTGACGGTCTTAGTGCCTACCCTTCGGTTTTTAGTATACTTAGGACCTAAACTGAGTGTCCATATGCGCCATCAACCGTATATCGTCATAAAATGACTATATCCAATGCATTTGTAGCATGTACCCTATCATTTTTGAGTTGCAACTTTTGGAGGACATTGAAAAACATGCCATGCCATTCAAATATTTTTATCCAATAGAATTCCAGGTCAAACAAGCCGCCCAATAACAAATTTCATCCTAACATCATACCCAATCATACTTGCAAGATTATACATGTCGGCGACCTCGTATTGGGTGTATATACGCACTCAAATCGACCTTACACCTGTAAAAAACATTTTTGATCCAAGGTTTTCAAATGTTTTTTTTTCGTTACTACGGATACTATGAATGCCAAATAGTGTTCGGATATGATAGATGTATGATGTGCCACGTCGCATACTTCATGTAAACATGTTTATCGATTTTTAGAATGCTTAAGCATGTCAATATGTGCAGTAGTCTACTCGGAACATTGCTTTGGAATTCGGCGAGAGCAGATTTTTGGATGGCCGATTTTGATGAAACCTACTTTTTTCGTGGGTGCATGACATTGTGAGGGATATATACCGCAGTATTGTGGATTCCGAAGATGTTGTACATTGTAGAGGGCACGAATAGGTCATATTGAAGTATTTTTTAAGTGCAGTGGGCACTAGGAAGGCCACTTAGTGAGTGTAGGTGGGTTGGGAACTTTCGGTCCTTGTGGGAGGACCGGCCTTTTTATTTAATTTCGAGCGGGTTCATCCCCACTTTTCAATAACGTAAACCACATCGCTACACCGAGTATTACACCCTACACAAGTTTTTAGATAATCATTGGACACCTAAATATGACCCCAAAGCACTCATATACCAACTATATCGAAAAAACGCGGCATATATCCCAAATTCACTTCGGTCCTTGTGGGAGGACCGGACCTTCGGGTAGTAGCCATCAGACCTTCGGAAACAAATTCATCTCAGATTTCTGACAGAGGATGAAAGGAATAACCTGTCGTGGGCACAAACCACACAGGTTCTGTTCGATTTGAATTATGTAGTTCATTCGAAGCAGGCAGAGACCCTTCACTATAGGGGACAGAAGGAACAGTCAGGAGGCCCAGCCAGAAAAGACAAGGACAAGGGCCGTGGCAATAAGCCATATGACAGAGCCAATCAGAATGAAGGCAACCAGAATCAGAATTGCTGGATTCAGTGCACCGTAGGTCATTATGTGCATGACTCCGTTTAGCTGTACCAGTACTCGTACAGTACTTGGTGGCAGAAACCTAGGTCACAGATACGCTTATATTCGATTATCTCTTATAATGAGTTTACACTTGTATGAAAAGTATTCAGTGACCACCCGATATAATACGGTATATTATATCTCACAGGTTATGGGGTATTACCCCGCTTTTCTCACTGCTGACTTTGCCATGATTGGCTAAGCTTTTCCGCTTGGCGGGGCGTTGGGGCCTCGCGAGGTGTTGAATTGGCCACTTTAGGGCGTGCGGTTTGCGCTAGGTTGCGGTGAGATTTCGGATTGGGACTTTCGGCAACTTCTTCGAGTGTCCGCGTTGGATTTTGTTTTAGACTTGGCTTGATCACCCCTGTCGACATCTCCTTGGCCGTCGCGTATTCGACTTCGTTGATTTCGTTCGACCCCATCTTCTCCTTACTCCGCGACTGCATTACCGTCGTCCGCCACCCTACAATTTGCGCCTCGCCTTTTCCCCAACCCCCCTCCTATAGGAATTTATTCTGATGACTTCATCCTCTGTTGGTACACCGGCCATGGGCGCTAGAATGCGCCTAGATTCATTTTTTGCTAGGAACGTGGGTGCTCGCTATAAGAGCACCCCGCAGTCAGCGAAGGTCGTGCTCGCTGCTGCTGACAGGACACGCGGCAATGCCGTGTTACAATCGTCCTGGGACACTGACGTTGTGAAGCGTGTCGCGAAGGACACATTGGGAACGAAGGCGTCTTCGTTTTCAGGGAGTGAGCCACATCGTCAACTACTTTGGGACTCCTTGGTGACTGCCTTGGAGGCCTCTTTCGTCAACAAAGACACCGCCAGCGAGGATATCTTTGACCTCGTGGACGTCACCAAAGAAGTGCACCCCATTTACAACGACATTTTGCTTCGTGCTTTGGTGTCTTTGACGACTCCCCACTCTCCAGCTCGAAGGTGGGTTGACGCTTCGGCCCGGATTTCTCCTCGTGACGTTAAGCGAGCTCTGTTGGAGATCACCAAGCGGCTCCTGCCGCCTGGGCATCGACCGCTCCGCCACCACGAAGAGCTCTTGAGCATTTCTTTTGGTTCGTCTGATGACCCTGAGCCCTTGGTCGCGCAATTTGACGAATGCCTGAAAGCTATCGCGGCTAGCGGAGCGGGCCCCCTAGACGACGAAGCCGCCAAGAGGCAGCTGCTGGCGGCACTGGACACCGTGTTCTACAAGGAGGTGATTACCCCGCTTCGCCTGGACACTGAGCTGGCGAAAGTGGGCATCGAAGAGATCTACACCCACGTTCTAGAAGTGTGGTGGTGTGCGTACCCGAATGGCCCCAACCGCCCAAAGGCTATGCCTGCCCCGACGCACACGCCTCTCGGGTTGGCCTACACAGGTAACGAGCAGAGTGACGTTTCAGACTTCCTCGAGGAGTTCGCTCGTGTGATTGGTGAGGCCACTGCCCTACTTGCCTCCCTACGACAAGACGAGCGGGATGTTTCCCGAGACACACCGCCGCCACGGAGAGATTCTCACCGTCCGCGTGGAGGCGGTGGTGTGAGATTTCCACCGTCCAAGTGGCGTGATGGGCGAAACCGTCGTACGGACGGTAAATTTCACGGACGTGACCGTCGCGTTGGATGGGGGCACCGCTTCGCGGCATCCCCACTCCCGAAAGGCGGGAATTGGCCTCAGGGTACTAGGGCGCATCCAAGGTGCTAGGAGCATCTCATTTCACTCCGCGTCCTCGGCCTTCGTGCCCACTCTGCCCTGGACACTTTCACGACACTGCACGTTGCCCTGAGGTGTGTGGTTCGTGCGATGTTGAGCTACGTGATGCCGCCATGGACTTGGACGAGGTGGTTTCGGCCTTCCAAACCGCCTTCGACAACGAGAACGACGAAGAATTCGCTGACCTATGCCACGAGCACGACCAGCCACTGGTGCGTACCGATCCTGAACCCTTCACCTACCCGGTGCGGCACGACGTGGGATTACGTGCCCACTATGCGGGCTTGGGTCATGGTGCTTCGGACGCCGGCACGTGGAGGGTGTGCTTTCGGATGCACGGGGCGTCCTTGAGTCCCTGCGGTCTGCGGCTACGGCTGCACAAGTCGGTGGTGCCGCCGCCGCCGGTAGGCAGCCTCTGCACATCGGTACTCTGTCTGTACCGCAGGTAGTGTGCGATGCGCCACCAACTGCCAATCACGAGATCGACGCTGGGCTCCACCCGGTTTCGGCATCGGACCCTGCTTCCTTCGGGTCCCCTTTCGAGGAACCACTCCGTGTCTCTTTTATGGACCGGGTAATGCCGGCATGCTCTGACACATCCCTTAAGTTGTGCTCAATTGACTCGGTTCACGAGTCGATTCACCCGGGAGAGCTTTCCGTGATCGACGATGACGACGACTCCGACGGCTTTTCTTATTCCGGAGGCGAGATTCCCTCGGCCCCACCGGCTACACGGTCACGTGTCGGTGTGGCAACATTGCCGAGGGTCTTCTCTTTTGCATCTCTAGCCCTGCCCGCACTCATGTGTCTTGCATATGTATCAGCGGTTCAGGGTTCGGTGGTGCTCGATCGAGACCCTGAATTCACCGCAACAGTACATCCCACTGGGGTGACTGCCAACAGTCTGTCCGCCTTGCCGTGCACTTTTCTTTTCGGCATTCCTTTTGTCAGGGTCATGACCGATGACATATGTGTCATACATGTCATACGTGTCATACCTGTCAGACATGTCATACCATGTCATGTCATATATTATGACAGTCGGTCGCGTCATATATCATTATGACAGTCGGTCGCGTCATATATTATTATGATAGTCGACAGTATGGTCGATCATGACTATACATGTCGAGTCGCGTCATATATTTATTATGACAGTCGTCAGTACGGTCGACGATGACTGTACATGTCGCCAGATGATAATGTCATATCATCAGGCATCCCTGTCATCGAGAGTTCGTATGTCGAACTCGAAGATGGCAAAGCAAAGATACATCTTGAATACAAACAAGAACCATCTTGGCTTTCAGCATGCGCGGAACTCGCATGCGCAGCATGAACGAACTAGTCGTTATTACCATGCTGGTCGTTCAACCTACGTCTCGGGTTCACAACCCAATGGCGGTACCATCTAAGATGATGGGAGACGTAAGGTACAAAAGTGAGGAAGCGTTGTGCTTCAGCAGATCTTCTTACAGAGACTGCACTCACAAACCCGCTCATCCGTACACTTGCATTGCTGTTCAACTTTGCAGTGTTTATTTTGTATACTGATAATATATTTACGGCGCTTGTCTACATAGCCGTATCAGATGGTATTCTAAAAGTCGTCAAGGCACGATACTCGAGAACTCAAGTGGGTGCAGCGATAGACGTAGTATATTTAATATTGTTCGCAGGTTTGCAGGTGGGCGCATATCAACAGCGCTCGCATAATATTGAATATCTGCAGGGCGAATAATATACACTCGCATATCGACAGCGCAGAGATAGCGCGAGGAGATTTTTCGCAGCGCACACGCAGAAATAGCTGATCGCACATATACGCGATAAGGTGTGCACATAGCATACATCGACGCAGCAATGAAACGTATTCGCACAAATGGTTCGCAAATGTATGCATGTTCGCAGATGCGACAAATCATCGGCGAAATCGTTTTCGCGTGGAAAATCATCAGCGCAGTATCACGATTTTCATGATTGCACTAAATTGCTTCATACATGTTGATGCGCGATGGTCACTAATTTACAGATGGCAGCATGCGCGATGGTCGCATAATTCTACAGAAGTCAATCGCAGCATGCGCGCGCTTGTATGAATCACTTTCAAAAATTGTCCAGAATGATATACTAATACATGTCGATCATCTATATAACCTTGCTCTTAATGTTTATCATTATGTTGCATTGAAGCGGAAATTGATCCTTCCTTGCTAAAGGTGTAGTGAGCCTTGTTCAAAATCATACCCTTGCACAGATACGCACACCTGCGAGATATCATATCTGTGGATAAATAAAAACTGCTAAATGCTACCTTTGCCAAAACCGTGGTTTGTCATCGGATTCTTGGCCAGTCATCCGAAGCTACCGGAGACATTGACTGAGGTAGACGGAGTTGTGATCCTAAGTTGTGCTTGACAAACATAACTGAATAAATTTCACATTAGTACGTGGCGAATCCATTCTCACTCATCGCGATAGATGTTCGTCAAAGCGTGCGTACTGGACAAAAACATTGAGGAGTTGAGCAGACCGGTTGAGGATTATAAGTCCAATTCCGTTAAGCAGGGCCGCTCCGTTTGCATTAAAAACAAGCCCCAAAAATCGGGCTCCCCATCGCCACCTAGGATCCTCCAAAGTAGCTTAAGGAGGGGAGGAAGGGTTGGGTGCACTATATCAGGCCGAGAATCGTTCGATTATAAATTGTTAAATCGTGGGATCATCGTTCGCGCAAAGCGACGACGGCTAGCGCAAATAATCCGTAACGTAGACTTCGGATGCTTTGAATCGTCTAGTACATACACGATAACGTGTGGATCAATCAGTAATCCAGCGTCAATCTGTATCACGAAAACGCTCTTCATTGAACCTTGAAACGTCACTCTGAAATACGATACGATTTCCAGAAAGGTGGGCTACATCCTAAGAACTGTAAGGTGAGGGACTAAAGTGGACTCAGTTCCCCCCAATAACCTAAAAACACCATGAGGGACGCCTCAAATCGGTGTAAGAAGACTGGTACCAGCAAGAAGCGACAACAACAAAGACATCATAGACATATACAAAGGTATGCCCGTTGTGAGGTCACAACTCTTTTAAGAGGGGAGATCTGTCAGGGTCATGACCGATGACATATGTGTCATACATGTCATACGTGTCATACCTGTCAGACATGTCATACCATGTCATGTCATATATTATGACAGTCGGTCGCGTCATATATCATTATGACAGTCGGTCGCGTCATATATTATTATGACAGTCGACAGTATGGTCGATCATGACTATACATGTCGAGTCGCGTCATATATTTATGACAGTCGTCAGTACGGTCGACGATGACTGTACATGTCGCCAGACGATAATGTCATATCATCAGGCATCCCTGTCAGCTGGCCATAGGCCAGAACGGTTTGAAGGTGGATATCATCGCATCAACATTGAACCAGGGCATAAGCCACCATCACAGCCGGTTCGTACTATTCCAGTGCCTATGATGGAGGAGCTCAAACGACAGATCATCAAATATGTCGAGCTGGGTATCCTTCGTCCATCATCATCACCATATGGATGCCCAATCATTTTCGCTCCTAAACCAGGGGGGAAGTGGAGGATGTGTTGTGATTATCGAGCCCTTAATAACATCACCATAAAGGACACGTATCCATTGCCACCTCGCGATACCCTTCGTGAACAGCTTAAGGGGGCACGATGGTTTAGCAGATTTGATTTCAATCAGTTTTTCCATCAGATACCCATACATCCAGACGACATCCACAAGACAGCAATACGTACTAGATATGGTTCATACGAGTGGACAGTGATGCCCTTCGGGTTAACTAACGCTCCTGCGACCGCTCTACGTGTTGGAAATCGAGCATTCTTTGACTTCATCGATCAGTTCTTGGTCATTTTCATGGATGACACCATAGTGTACAGTCCAGATTTTGACAGCCACGTGAAGCATGTTCGACAGTTCTTACAGCGCTGCAGAGATCATCAGTTCTACATCAGGCCTTCTAAGGTTGAGTTGTTCGTCAGATCCATCGATTTTATCGGACACCATATCTCAGAGGCAGGCCTTTCAATCATCGAAGACAGAATCCGTGCAGTCATGGCTATCCAGCCTCCAGTGTCATATGGTCCAACCGTTGGTAAACAGCCTCTACGCCGTATGGCTAAAGATGGCAAGTCATCTCTTCGGTCATTCTTGGGCATGGTCGGCCAGTTTAGGAGATTTATACCAAAGTTCTCCAAGATTGCCGAGCCGCTCAATCGTCTCCTTAAGGATAATGCAGAGTTTGTCTGGAAATCTGAGCAGCAGCAGGCATTTGATAATCTCAAAAGTGCCATCTGCCGCATGCTCCAGTACTACAGCTTCCAGAATCAGAAACTGCCATCTATTATGGAGGTCGATGGATCAGGCACACACGTTGGTCAAGTAGTATTGCAGGATCAAGGAAAAGGTATGAAGCCATGTGGCTATCACAACGTCACTCTTTTTGATACACAGAGACGTTGGCCTATTCCTGAGATCGAGCTATTTGCCATTGTGGAGGGCTTCCGATTCTTTCGCCACATCTTGCTGGGAGCTCCAGAGACTATTGTTCGCTCAGATCATCAGCCACTGGTTTATTTCCAGTCCAAATCCACACTAAGCCCCAAACAGGCGAGGTGGTTGGATGAGCTCTCCGAGTACAACTTTCGAATAGAGCACATTTCTGGCGAGAAGAATAAGGTTGCAGATGCACTTACCCGTATTTCTACACTCTTTGAACTCACTGATTGTCTGCAACATATAGACGTCGGCGAATCACATTCAACAGACATTCCGTCTACAGATTCTACATTCATTGCTCTTATTTCTGCATCATCAGCTCATCAGCTCCACGACATTATTATATCTCAGTATGATCGTGACACATTTGCACAGACTATATTATCTAAGCTGGCATCATCGACATCATCACAGTCAGCAATTTCGAGCTTATTCCGGGATTGATCTATCGCAAGACCATTTTTGGCAGACAGCTTTACATTCCACCTACTGCCAAAGTTCCTATAGATGACGGTGAGATCACACAGCTTCGCCACATTCTACTTCATGAGTGCCACTCAGCCACTATTTCTGGTCATGTAGGCAAGAATCGCATGCTTCATTTATTGCGTAGCCGATATTACTGGCCAGGAATGACGAAGGCAGCCATTCAGTACATTCGGGAGTGCCCCGTGTGTCAACGCCAGAAAACGAGGAGACACAAACCTTATGGTCATCAGTCACATATACGATATTGTGTGCCTAAGACAAAATGGCTTGATGTATCTCTTGACTGGATTACTGACCTGCCTATCACCACTAATGGGCACGACAGTATATTTGTGGTAATGTGCCAATTCTCTCATCGTGGTCATCTCATTCCCTTCAACATGACCTGGACTGCTCAGCATACTGCTTCAATATATATGCAGCATATCTTCAAGCTCCATGGTCTTCCGAGGAACATCATCTCAGATCGAGACCCCAGATTTACTTCTTCATTCTGGCAAACACTGTGGAAATCTACTGGTACGAGATTGTCTATGACGTCTTCACACCATCCACAATCGAATGCTGCCAATGAGAGGAGCCATGCCTTCATTGAGGACATCCTCAGGTATTTTCATTTTGTTTGATGCATGATTCACCATCCTCTGGTTTATAAACTGATTAGATAGTATTTTTCTCCTCAGGTGTTGTTGCAATGATACTTCAGCCAATTCGTGGGAGGACAAATTGCCTCTGGTGGAGTTTGCAATTAACAACACGGTTTCTGCTACGACTAGTTACATATATACCATTTTATCTCGACTCGATGGCGCAGCCACTTTCGCCTCATGATCTGGCAATCACTATTCCGCCAGAAGCTCCTGTTCCAATACAGAATGCTATTCGAGACCATTTTGACCAGTACTCGGCTGTACATGCCAACGCGGTAGATAACATTTCCCGAGCAGCAGAAATCAACCGAGCCAGATTCAATAAGACTCACATGCCCCGACAATTTGCAGTAGGGCAGAAAGTTCTTCTACGGACTGAGTTTATTCAATGGACTGGTTTGACAGAGGCAAGCAGAAACTTTAAGCAGCCAATATTGGGCCGTTTATCATATCTAAAGTGCTCAGCCATGGACGTGCTTATGAGTTAGATTTCGGGGATCTCGACATTCGTATCCACCCGGTTCAGCCTGTATCCAGAATAGAGCTGTACAATGACTCGATCCAAGCACCTTTGCCTCTGCCACATATGATCACCGAAGAAGGGCAACCACCGTTTGAGACATCACATATACTCTCAGATAAGATCACTAGAGGTGTCAAGTACTATTTAGTGCGATATGCAGGCTACGGCCCTGAGCATGACACCTGGGTCAAAGCCGCAGAGCTGACCAATGCAGGAGACATGATACAGTAAACACTCGATTTTAAGAAAACAGGAATTTTAGGTCAGTCTAGCAACTTTCTTATTTATATAGAGATCTTAAATATGGAGTGTTATGTGTTAAACATTGTGAAGAAATCAAAAAAGCTGGCTACTTTCTTATTGGCGGGTTTTCTTAGTACTGAGTGATTACTGTAGCTGCCTATGAAGGCTAACTGATGAGAAGTGAGATTCTCTGGCTGGTGGGGGATATATATGTCGCAAACGCGTGCATATGATGGTACAATCTCGGAATCGAACGAACTTAACACTCGCGACTGATCATAAGCATCATTAATATCCACTGGTGCCGGTAACTGATTGAGCAATTCTCAACACAGCATAAGATCGTAGAGCTACAAAATTTTTAAAATTCTGATACCCTGTTATCGAACGCTGAACTCTTACATGCAAGCCCAGATTCCAACATGAAAAAGTATGAAAACAGCAGTAAAATATATCCGTCAAAATTGATATTATATCACAAAATACGAATTATTGTGTGTACAAAAGCTGTGAGCAGAACTGTCTTAGCACTCTAGCACTGGCACGCGAACAGCCACCTAGTACTTGCGAAGGCAAAACAATAATGAGTCCACTAGCCTGACCTTCGGTCAGAGTCTACTTATATCTCAATGTCCTGTCACATTTCCCAAAACTGTAACGGGTTCTAGCCCTTAAATCTTCATCTGGCCAATGGAAAGTCATTATCCCATGCCAGCTCTAACAATGTTACCGTTTACCGCATTCTGACTGACACGTCAGCGGCAAAGGAGTCACTGCCATCTTCGTCTTATCATTCTCTGGTCACCTGATGGTGACTATATCTTCTCTGACAAGTCTGCATCTCACAGATGGTCATCTTCGTAAAGCCTGTCATGCTGTCACCACTGTCATGCGTGTCACCAGCTGAACAAACCCGGCGCGGTACCATGAGAAGCCGGCGTTTGTTACAGCTGTCGCAAACGCGTGCATATGATGGTACAATCTCGGAATCGAACGAACTTAACACTCGCGACTGATCATAAGCATCATTAATATCCACTGGTGCCGGTAACTGATCGAGCAATTCTCAACACAGCATAAGATCGTAGAGCTACAAAATTTTAAAATTCTGATACCCTGTTATCGAACGCTGAACTCTTACATGCAAGCCCAGATTCCAACATCCCCCATCTGTAGCTGCTGCGTGCAGTAGCACAGACTCAAATGTGGGCTTGCTCAGCATACTGGGTCGTATCACCATCTGCCATGAACTTGCCCAAACTGAAAGTGAACATACCAATGCCTTCACCTTCTCCGCCTTGTAACATTCTGGCTCTGACCAGTGGGTTCTTGAACACCAAGACCCACATACACCTGCGGCCAATAGGTCCATGTTCCAGATGCCCAATCACATGCAAGCGTCCTGTCTGACTCAATCGTCTGAAGTACGCAGCCCTGCTCTCGGTCATGTCTGTTAAATAGTAAGATGGAACATGGACACATGCCACCACACGACTGGCCATTACTGCCAACGGGAACGCGATATCCAGCGCTGCGAACCAAGGCGAAGTCACCACTGCGTCACAGACACCATACTTCTCCTTCCATATGCGATAATTACCCGGCTGAAGTGCATCATGCGCCTCAGGCCAACCCAACTGAGAGTTCCAGTCATTGTTCATGAATCTCAGCTGCGGCCATTGCTCTACCATCACCTCACTGATGACCCCAGTGCCTGCCCACGGGTCCCACACGCCATTGACGGACTTCCAGTCCACCTCTGCCGCCAAACGCCTCACCTCAGAGGGCACTGTGATAACCAGTTCGAGCCCCCACTGCAGCGCGCTACGCTTCTCTCACCTGAGCCTTAGTCATGTGCCTCAGCTCTCCTCGTCTTTCAACTTCTTCTTCAGCCAGCGCAGGCATAAGAGGTGCATCCCTCAGATGTCTTGCCATGGCCTTCTGTTCCCGATATTTCTTGCTCAGCACCGTGCGATGCCCCTCATTCCAATGCCCTGGCATGAAGATCTGCACAGCCTCAGAGAGCTTGTCCTGTCTTCCCCAGTCAATCTGATCAGGCATGCCCAAGAACATGTCCTCCTCCTTCAACAGCATCTCTCTTGATGAAATGGCATGCCAAGGCTGGAACTTGTTTCCCTTCACCACCCGACGAGGACCCACGTCTGCTGGCAACAGGCGCATCTCCGCCGACAGCTTCTCATTCAATTGCTGCTCCTTCATGCCCAATTTGTCCTCTAGGGCACCAGAGCTCTCGTCTTTCTGGGTCTGCACCTCGGCATTGGCGGCTTGCCTCCCCGTGCCTGAGCACATGGGGCATAGCCACTCGCCTTCTGGTACTCCATCCAGTGCTGGGGTCAGACACCACAAGTGATACCCCCTGTTGCATGCGTCACACAACAGCATCTCTGCCTCCCCATCGGTCTTCCTGCAAACTTCACATGCTAGGTGCTTACTGGGAACGGCTGCACTGCAGTCATACTGATCCTTCACCTGTAGGTGACATGGCGCGATGCTCTGCACGGTGCTCTTCTCTCTTAACTTGGTGGCGTCCTCAAGCACCACCACACCATCTCGCTGTATCTTGACCAGCTTCAGGATGGCGGATTTGGTTGCTACTTCCATGCCGCTGCGGGGCTTCTGCCTGATGTAGACGAAATCACCCACCTTGAACTGGTGTGGACTAGGCTCGTAGCCCCCACCCCTTCTCCCTTCGTAATGTAATGTATCACGATGCTGTGCGACCTCCAGGCTGCAACCAGCGTGTACCATCAATCGCCTCACCACCTGTGCTCTCTGGTGGAGGTCCTTGACTCTGGCATCCTTCTCATCTTCGACCTCAACAGCAAAATCTATGCTGGGTGCCCGTTTCAAATCAGGCGGCACTACTGCCTCTTGGGCGAACAACATGGTGAACGGCGCCACCCCCGTGGACTCCTGGCGTGCTGCATTATAGCTCAGCACCAGTGGCCAGAGCTGCTCATCCCACTCATAATCGAGACCCTTCTCCAAGGCAAGCTTCTTAAAGCAGAACTTCATAGTGCGTACCACTCGCTCGGTCAGCCCATTGCCTTCTGGTGAGTCTGGTGAGGTGACTCGCCGGTCAATC
>LGRX02007045.1:0-50013 GCA_001247695.2 Cymbomonas tetramitiformis
CTTTTCCTTCTCTTGTTTCTCCTGTCTGAGCCTTCTGTATAGCTGGTAGGTGCCGTGTGCGTAGTTCACCGTCAGGTCGTGTATCCTTTGCAGTGCCTGTATGGCTTCTTTTCTGTCGAGCCCGAGTTGCTCGAGTATGTCTCGGTTGTGCCTGTATACCGTGCCTGTCCTGCCCACTGCAAAGACATGGAGTTTGGCACGGAATCCGTGTCTACGTAGCAATTGTAGTGGTGGTCCATATTTCGTGTATTTATCCAAGAGCTTGGGTCCCCATTTCTCGTCGTCGGTATGGGCCACCTCAATGAGGTGTAGGTTTTTGACTCTTGCTGGTGCTTCCTGTTGTGTGCATTCCCATCCGTCTTCTAGGTCCTCCAGGCCCTCTATCATGACTATGTCTACAAAGCTCGGTATTGTGTCGGGTCCATCATTTCTGCCTGGGTTGTTCTTTCCGTCGTGTCTGCATTGCCCTCTGGTAAGTATGTAGTTTGGAAGTACTCTTGGCTTAACACCTGGGTCCCTCTTTTTTCCGGTGTAGGCAAGGACCTTGCATCCTCCTTTCCTATGGTGGTCAAGTATGTGTTTAAGTTCGTCTGCGTGGGCGTCCGCCCTGTCCGAGAACATTCCCCGCATTTGTGGGTTGTCGCATCCACCTAGGGCGTGCCCCACTCTCATGAGGAAGCCCTTTGCATAATCCACCCCTTTGTGCCGACATCCTTCCAGGGTGCACTTTCCGTTTCCTCCGGCTGAGTTTTTCGCTGTCTCGTAGTCTTGTGCTGGCAGTATTCTCAGTCTGCATTTGAGTATTGTTTTCCGCACCGCAAAGGTGGCTCGTTTCCAGAAGCCGTTCGCTATTTTGTGTAGTGGCTTGTCTCCCTTGAGGTGCCCCATTGTTTCGTTCAGCCAGTTGTCGGTGGCCTTGTTCTCTTGAACCGGGGGGGCGTTCCTATTTTTCGTTCTGTTGTGTGTTATGTCGTGCTTTCGTTGCTTCCATCTTGTTCTGGGCATCGGGTCCTGCATCATCGCATGGACTCTGGACTCCTCCGTGACGCGGTCATGGTGAGCTTGTCTTTCATTTGCCGGCCCCCCTTTAGGTGCTTCCCGCTGTTCAATGAGTTCATTGAGCATCTCAAAGGTTTCCTCATCATTGTGCTGTTTTTGGGTCACCTCGAGTCTCTCCACGAGTTCGTTGAGTTCCTCAAATATTTCTTCCCCCTCACGGGGTTGGGGTGGTGTCTCTGCAGGTGTGGGGTCGCTTCCCCGGGTGGGGCCTGTTCTGCCTTCTGTCTCCCTTTGGTCTTGTTGCTCGTGCATGTCTCTTATAAGGAGCATCTCTTCATCCTCCTTTTGTTCCATCATGGCTTTTATTTGCCTGTCTTCTTCATCTCTAGTCTGGTCGGCCTGTTGCTGCCGGTTGGGCTTCGAGTCCCGCATCATTGCTTGCTCCTCTTCATTTTGCTGCGCTTGGTCATGGTGTGCCTCCCACCTGAAAATGTGCTTCGTTTTCAGTTGGTGGGTCCAGGTTGTGGGTTCTCCTTGAAGCTCGGTAGTTTTTGCCGTGAGCCTGCTGTTTCCTCGGGCTCGCTGCTCACGGAGTAATGTGGTCACATATTTCTGGACGGCGAGCTTTCCTTGTAGTTCTCTGCTGCCCGAGTCTTCATCTGGTACCATGGGTTTGACTTGTATTGTTTCGTCATTATCCCATGCCTCCGTGAAGGTCCCTGTAGTGCATGCTTGCTTGGCTGCTTCGTCAGCTTTTTCGTTTCCCGCAATTCCTGTATGTGCCTTGACTTTCA
Organism: Cymbomonas tetramitiformis; assembly: GCA_001247695.2. NCBI lineage: Eukaryota > Viridiplantae > Chlorophyta > Pyramimonadophyceae > Pyramimonadales > Pyramimonadaceae > Cymbomonas > Cymbomonas tetramitiformis. Next base: position 1,794 of record LGRX02007045.1, read on the forward strand.
GTAAGGAGACCGTGTGGCCCGCTGCTACCAATGCTTCAATGTTGACCAGTATGGCATATAGGAGGTCTCTTTGCCGGTGGTGTTCCATGCTGTGGGGTTTTGTTCTCATGTTCTCCAGTTGTCTAATGGAGTTGGCACTGTCCGTGCAAATGGTGAGTCCTTCGCCGCTTGGTGGCGGCGGGAGTGTAACTGCTTTCTGTATGGCAAGAAGCTCGGCTCTGTTCACCTCTTGGTCCTCACCTTCCCATCTAATCATGTGGGCCTCCCCTTCTCCGGACCTGGGGTCCCATACCGCAGCTCCTGAGGCCCATTCTTTGCCTCCTTCCTCTGTTTCAATTTCTCTCTTGCTGCCGTCTGTGTATAGGTACGAGGTCGCTTCGTGTGCCCTTTGAGGGGGGGGTATGTCAGTTGGGCTGGTGTGTCACTCGGGGGTAGGTTCCTGGGGTCCTCTGTCCGGTCTCTCGTTAGTTCCCATCTTCTCCCTTGGACCCCCGGCTCGTGCTCGGGCCAGAAGTCGGCGGGGTATCTGACAATTTTTGACCTCGCCACTTTGTCCCATAGCATTTGGGCGTCAGTCTGTCTTCTGAGTCTGGTGTGCGAGGTGTTCGCTTCTATCACCTGTTGCACTGTGGGGGGGTGTATGTCCCATTTTCCTCCCCTGCTACCGGGGAGGAGTTCCCATTTGGCTGGTCCGTCCTCCACATGGAGGTGGCTGTCCTCCCACCAGGTTTCAATTTCTGTCTGTACGTTGAAGCACTGGGGGCAGAGGTCGTTCCTTATGTGCGGCCCTGTGTTGCACATTCTTCCCATTTCATCCGTCATGTCCTTTGTTTTAATCTCCGGGAGTTCATATCTCTGCCATGGTCTTGTGTCCACAATGCAGTCGGTGCCGAGGGTGTATCCTTCTTGGTTTGGTTCGTGCTTGTCGTGCTGGTTCGCCTCCCTTGCCGGCTGTTTGGCGGTTGTGGTCGTGCGGACCTTGCTCTGTGGGCAAGTTGTGAGTGCTTTTCTTATGCAATCCGCAGCAGTGTCTGGGTCCCCGCAGTGGGCCTGCCACCCCGCTTTGTTGGCAACAATCAGTACCCTGAGGTTCCAGTTGCACTGCTTCGCTTGCTGGTGTGTGGCACCCATCCAGTGGTCAGGGGGCAGGAATGTGAATTTGCCTTGCGGTATTTCAAGCAGTTCGTGCACTAGGTGCCCTGCATGTGCGTTGTATAGTTTCCTATAGGGGTTTTTTTCATACGTCGGGTATATTCCGACCCCGAATACCGGGTCCTGTGTGGTGGTGGCTGCAATGGCAAAGTCCAGTGCCTTCTTGAGGTCCTGTGGCGTGTATTCTGGGTTGAACTGGTAGGCCCCCAGTTTCATCCAGTTTGCAGTCCAGGCTGAGCCTCTGGCCCCGAACACCTTGTCTCTGTCATACTTGGCGTAGTAATTCGTGGTGTTGTGGTGGACATTGAGGGGTGAGGCGAATAGTTCAGTGTTGAGTCCGAATGCCTGTTGTAGTGCCCTTTGCATCTGGGCGGGGAATGTCCAGTGGTTTTGTAGGTTCTTTTTCCTTTCCTCCTTTTCTTCTTTGCTTGAGTATCTAATAAGTAGGTGTCCCACTTCTTCCTCAAATGTGGAGACTTGTATTTTATGGTCCTCCCACATCTCAGTGCGTAGCGTGCGTTGGTGTGGGGTTTGGTGGTGTGTGGTACCCACTGCTTGGGTGTACCTTTCATGTAGCCTGAGAAGCTTCTCTTTTGTGAGGGTGCCTATGTACTTCCCGTTCCTGTGGTAGCTGTGAGCGAGGTCCCCTTCCATCCGCAGTTGGCAGTGGTGTTCTCTGTTGTCCTCAATGTCCTGCTCCGGGTTGGTTTCCGTCGGGTCCAGGGTGAGGTTTCCCGCATGTAGTGTGGGCCAGGCCTGTCCCAGGTGAGGCCTTCCGGCCAGTATCTCCCTGAGACTTCTGAGGTGGGTCACTTGGGAGCCCCTGGCTCGTAGCCTTCTTGTCAGGGTTGGGAAGGTGGTCGCACTTTGGCCCCTTCGCTTTGCAAGTTTCAAGAAGTCAGTTATGGTTTCTCTTGTACTCCACGAGTAGGAGTCTTCCCCTGTTGGGTGCCTCCACTGGGTTCTGTACTGTGTCACTTGGGAGTGCGGGTCCGTTGGGTCAATGAGTAGGGTCCTTATTGCCACAATTTCTTTCGGCTTGTCTATCGTTTGGCCCTTCTCAAAGCTATCTGCCTCCATTTTTTCCGCCATGGGGTCTACCTCATCTATCCACTTAGTTTGTAGGTCTGCGTGGAGGTCTTGTGGGACCTCCTGCTCTTCCCCCCACGTTTGACCGGTGGTTTCTGTCTCGTTAATTCTTGTAAGCGGGTGCAGGGAGAGTTGCCTATGAATTTCTTCTCTGGGGACCAGTTTCGCCTCCCATTCCGTCATTTTAGCCCGTAGTTGTTCCGGGTTGAGGCGCGGGAGGTTGGTTCGCATTGTGTGGGGGTCCAACGGCCCCTCACTGGGCATGCTCCTGTATTGTTGCTTCAGTCGTCGGTTTGTGAGGCTGTCATAGAAGTCCCCTGGCTTCGCTATGTTCCTCGGCTGGGCTTCGCAAAGGTATGGGTATAGGTGTGCCAGGCCTTTTGCTATGGCACTGCGGTCTGCGCTGAGGGTTGCATCTTTGCATTGTTCCCTGACATTCACCTGACTAATCGCGTGTTGGCCATCTCTGGTGGTAAGGAAGGCTAGGTCCGGGAAATGCGTGAATAGTTTGAGGCACGTCGTGAAATTTATCGCAGTCGGCGTGTCCTTGGGTATTGTGAGCTTGGCGGTTTGGTCTGTGCACATCGCTTGCCAGTCCGGAGGCGCCGGCAGGTCTCCATCCACCATTTTGCCAGCTTTTGTTTTTCTCGTGGTTCCTTCCATCTCTTTGTCAGACTTCCTTCTGGTCGCCCCTTTTAGCTGCTCCATTATCTTCGGTACTGGGGTCTGGAGTTGTTTGAGCATCCCTTCTGTCCCTTGGGGCGTAATGTTGTATCTAAGAAGGGCATTGAGTTTTCTTAGTGTGTTGTGTTTTGTCTGGTGCCCCCCCCAGAGTTTGTCAAGGTCTGTGCAATTTTTGCGTGTGGTGCAGTGGTATTCTATCAGTCCCCTGGTGGACCTGCTGACGTGGGACATTCTGAGTCTTGACTTCAGGTTTATTTGCCTCCACACTGGGCCCCGTACAGCTCCTCTGTCCTCCTCACTGTGCATGGCTTCCAGCAGTCCGCTCCAAATTGCCTGGGCGTAGACTGCCTGGAGTGGCACCATGCCCAATCCGAACCTTTCCTTTTCCTGTGTGGTGAAAATGTTCGGTGTTCCGTTACGGGGCAGGCCTTGTATGTTCTTTGTGGCCCCACCTATTACCTTGTCAAAGTCGTCTATTTCACCCGCGGTGTAGAGGCCTAAGTGCAGTCCATACCTGAACTTTCCCAGTATTGCAGAGTGGAGGGAGTACTCTTTTTGGTCTGGCGTCAGCGGCGAGCGCAGTAGTGTTTGTATCCTGTGGTTCATTTCCTCCCTGGCAGCTTCCTTCTCCTTGTCCCATCTGCCTGTGAATGCCAGTAGTACTCCTAGGTACTTGTATGTGTCGTGCGGTTTGAGTATTTTGAAGTGGCTCAGCTTACCATCCACCCCAACCGTTTTGAGGTCCTTCTGGAGTTGTTCAGGTATGGAGACCCCATTTTTTATGCCGGTTATGGCTGACTTGGTAAGGTTAACTTTGAGTTCACTCCATCGTGAGAATGCCTCTAGCTTGTGTAGCTGGGCTCGCATGTGGAAAATCGTGGGGCATAGTATGAGCAGGTCGTCGACGAACGCCCCTGCTGTCGTCCTGAGGGGGCCCAGTCTTTCCTGCTCGGCTGCGTGTTTGTGTTGGTATCCGTGCTCCCCCACCTCCAGCCATCTTAACAGCGGTTCCTGGTATATTATGAAGAGAAGGGGGCTCATACTGTCTCCTTGGAGGAGACCTCTTTGCACCTGGACCATTTCGTGAGAGGTTTCCCCTCCTACTCTGGTGTACATTGACATGGTGTCATGACTTTGTGTACCTAGGACATCTCGCACTACTTGTGTAAGTTCCTCAGGTATTCCAAGGTACTGCATTGTATGTAGTAGCTTGTTGTGGTCCACTGAGCCATATGCATTTTCAAAGTCTACATACAGGCCATGCAGTTCCCGTCCGGAGACATTTGCGTCCTCTATTGCGTTGGTCACTCTCGTGAGTTGTCTGAGCGTGTTTCTTTTCTCTCTGGAGCCTTCCTGTGCCTGGGCTAGTATTCCCTGTGTTTCGCAGAACGTGGAGAGCATGTTTGCTATTTGCGAGGTGTATAGTTTGAATACTCCCTCCAGTAGGGCTATGGGTCTATAGTTTTGCTGTAGGGTGACATCTCCTTTCTTGTGGTGGAAACAGAATGTCCCTCTCTTCCAGGTGAGGGGGACGTGTTTGCTGTTCCACATCTCCAGCATGAGCGCATGCAAGGCATCGTGGAAGTCCTCTGGCATGTACTTGAGAATTTCGTTAGGGGTTCTGGTGGGGCCTGGTGCCTTGTTGTTGTTTAGGGTGTGTACTGCCTTGCTGTAGCCCTGTCTACTTATCGTGAGGACCATTCCCTTGGGGTCCGGTCTTGGTGCCTTTACGAGTCGCTCCTTGTGGGCTGGGTCTTCCCATGGTGGGGGTGCTAGGTCGGGTAGACTACGGTGTTCCATCCTATATGGTGCCGAGTGGGCCATGTGGTCCACTAGTGCGTTTGCTATGTTCTTGTGGCCTACAGCTAGGTTGCCCTCCCTGTCCTGTAAGGCCTGTATATTCGCCGTGGGGGCATGGCCTGTTTCTTGGGCCTTGGCATAAATCCTTTTGTGGTATCGTTTCTGGTTGTTCCAGTATTCTCTTACTGTTTTGTCATTATTATGCCTTTGTTTGGCTCGCTTCCAGTGCTGTTTGACCACTTTGTGTGCAGCCGACCTTTCTTTTTTGGCCTCCTCAGTGAGCCAGGAGACCCATTCCTTTGTGTCTGCATTGTCCCTGTTTGTCGGGCCTTTTGTTTCTCCTTCCTTCAGGTGGCGGAGAGTTGCGTGTTCCGTGTGTGGGTTTCGTAGTTGTCGTTTGGTTTTCTTGTGCATCCGCATTTTGAGTATCGCGGCATCTCTTTCTTTTCTGTCCTTTTTGCTCATTAGCAGGTCCGTTGCCCCATGGGTGGAGGTTCTTCCAGTTATCACCGTTGGTAGTTCCTCGTCCTTCAGCGCGCAATTGTTTGCTCTGTTGAGTATACTCAGCACTGCCTCTCCTGCTCTGTCTATGGTGGCATGTGCCACCTGCCTGTTGCCTTCTTCCCTACATCGGGCGGCTATCTCTGTCATGTCTTTCAGCTTAGCAGTCCTGGCATAGTCGTGTGTTCTGAGGAGGACGCTTTGGAGGGTTTCTCTGTGGGCTTTGCTCAGGGGTGTGTTCAGTTTTACTTGCCCTGGGTGGGGGTCCTGGTCCACGTATGGTTCATGGGTGTCTATGCTGTCCAGCCGAAGGGTCGTAAGGCTTACCATCTCATGGTCACTCGTGTGGTGTTGGGTGAGGTGTGCGGTGCTTCCCCTCTCGTATTGTGCCCGTTTGTCCTTCGGTGCTAGCCATCTGTCAATGTTTCTGTTTTCTGCCCAGTTCAGCGTGGTGTTAATCGTCGGTCCTACATTATGGAGGTTCAACTCTTCCGCGAGCTTCTTCCATTGTCTGTCGGTTTTCGTTACCCTCTTTCCTGTGCTGGTGTTGCTTGCATTGAGGTCTCCTCCAACAATGACATGCTCGTTCGGTTTTTCCGCTGTTCTTCGGAACAGGTTGGCTGTGTACTTTAGTATTTTGTCTCTGGTTTTCCCCTCCTCCGCTCCCGGTGGGTTGTATATGCCTAGCACATGGTACATTACTTCCCCCGGCAGGTGTAACACCACATGGAGCAGGTACCCCTCCAGGTGCCTCGCTGGGACAACATGGTGGTTGTGAGCGTGGCCGTAGGGGCTGCTAAGTAGTATGGCTACTCCTCCTTTCACTGGCTGCTCTGCAGTATTGTCTGCTTCTTTCGTCTCTGTTTTGGTGCCTATTGCAGTGTACTGCAGGTCTCTGAATTTCTTCATCACACTGTCGTGTGCATGCTTCACTTCCGTGAGCACTATCACTTGCAGACCCAGTTGGTTCTGGTGTCTTTTCCTGACTGCCTCTGCTAGGTCGAGGCAGGCGTCACTTTGTCCCGCTATGTTCCATGTGAGCATGTGTAGGCGGTCTTCCCCTATTTCCCCCTTTTTTGGTTCTGTGAGGGGGGGCTGGTGTTTTCGGGGGTCTTGGTTTGTTTCCGGTGCCTCCTGTTGCGCGTCTTCGAATTTCTCCCATTGTGCAGTGGGTTCATCGCTTGTCTCCTCCCCCCCCTCGTCCGAGTGGGTTTCCATCGTTCCCTGCTCTCCGAGCGTTTGCTCATTGTCCCTTGTCTGGTTCGTGGGGGTCAGTCTATGGAGCCATTTCCATAGCCCCTGTTGCTTTGTGTGTTCTCTGTGCCCCCCCCTCCTGGGTTCGTGGCGGTTGTGCCTCGGCTTGCGGGTTTGGGTTTGGGTCATCAGTGGGTTCCCTGGCCCCTGTCATCTGCTGACTGTCCCCTGGCGTTTGCTTTTGTCCCTCGGCGGCAGTTATTCTTTTCTTCACTGGGTGTTGTATCGACTTCCTGTAGGCATCAACCGCTGCTCTGTTGGTGGCTCCCCATTTGCTGACCGCCTCATTGAAGTGGGTGGGCCAGTGTCCCTCTGGGCATGTTTCCTGGAAGTGCATCCATGCCTTGGTGGCCATCAGGGCCCATACCCCACAGCTGTAGTGGTCTTGTGCGCTTTGGTTGCCCACGTTCATTAGTTCCACTGTTACGTGTCTGCTTAGTTTCCTCGTGAGGTGTTCTGCCCAGTTGGTCATTTCTGTTGTAAGTTCCTTTGTGTTATGTAGGGTTGCTTTAGTTTTGCCATTCAAGGAGTCATATATCCAGAGCTTAAGCTTATCGTTTGCTTTGTCTGGTCCCGCCAGCACTACTCTCCAGTGCTTGCCATCGCATACCGGTATGCAGAAGCTCTGGAGGTTCCCGAGTAGTTGTAGTGCTTTCGTAGTGTGTGGCTCTTTGGTGTTCCCTGGTTTCAGTGTTTCCCTCATTGAGGCTACCACCAGTGGGGGCATTGGGTCATTCTCATACAGTGTGTGGGCATGTTGCATTTGGAACATGTTCAGTCGGCCCTTTCTTTCGAACAGCCCTTTTGAGGTGGTGTTGTGTGGGTGCATTCCCGTGTGGTCCTGGCTTCCCCCACCTGTCATGCTCTGCTTGCAGCGGCTGGCTCTGTGCCTCATTCTTTGCTCAACTCCCCTCATCAGCAACTTGCTCTTGGTTGGGGTGCCCTCTGGTATTGCAGTTACCGCATATTCGGGTTTTCTTGTTCTAATGAGCATGGGTTTACCATTTCGGTAAATTATTCTGAGCAGTTTCTGGCCGGGAGGTGGTTGTGCCCTCCCTTTCGTTGCATTTCTCGCCTTGGTCCACTTCCTCCTGTTCCTCCTTTTACGCGTTATGCCGTTGGGTTCAATGTTGTTTGTTTTCTTCTTGCGGCCAGGCGCTTTTCTTCTTGGCAGTGTGGTAAGTAACAGCATGGTGAGTATTGGTGTCAGGGCGAGTGCGGCGTTCTGCAGGGGCCCGGCAATGTCCTGGCTGCTCTGTATTAGTCGGGTGGGTGGTAATGTTACCGTTGGTCGGTGGGGGTGTTCACATTGAGTTGCTGCTGCTCCGCACTTCGTGCAGCTGTGTAGCCTATTTTTTGGGTTTATGGTTACAGCGTTACATTGCCCTAAATCGCATGTTGTAACACCCCTAAGGGTATTCCCAGAGTGAGTTGTGTTTTCAGTTCGTTGTCCCATGGCTGTGCCAAAATTTTTTTGAGTTTCAACATGTTTTCCAGTTTTTCTGATTTTAACGTAGAGCATTTTCAGGAATTCGCTTGTGGTCGACTTTTGGAATTTTGCTCTCATATTTTGTGTGCATTGCCCTTCCGCCCCCATGAGTCGTCCCCTAGAGTTTTTTGGCTTCCTTCCCAGTAGTTTGGGCTGTGTAAGGTCATTTGTGTCTTTTTTGCTTAGGGTTATTATAGGGTTGTTTGTGTTATTCAGACATTCATGGGTTAGTCGGGTGGGTGGTAATGCTAATGTCAACTGGTGGGGGTATTCACATTGGGTTGCTGCTGCTCTGCCTTTCTCGTGTCTATGCATTCCAATTGTTGGGTTTATGGTTACAGCGTTACATTGCCCCAAATCACTTGCTGTAACGCCCCTAATGGTATCTCCAAGGTGGGCTGTGTTTTTGTTTTGTTGTCCCGTGGTGGTGCAAAAATTTTGCTGGGTTTCAGTATGTTCTCCGGTTTTTCCGAATTTAACGTAGAGCATTTTTAGGAATTCGTTTGTGGTCGACCATTGGAATTTTGATCTTGTATTTTGTGTATACAGTCCTTCCACCCCCCTGAGTCTTCCCCCGAGGTTTTTCAGTTTTATTCCCTGTAATTTGGGCTGTACACTGTCATTTGTATCTTTTTTGCTTAGGGTTATTGTAGGGTTATTTGTATTAGTACAATTATGGTTTAGCCAGTTGGGTGGTAATGTTGCCCTTCTTCGGCTGAAATGTTTGGGTAGGACCTTCGTAATCACTGGTGTGTACCCGCATCTGCTGTCCCTTTGGTGCTTTTTGTTTTGCTTGCCACTGGCGTGGGGGTGTGGGTATTGTGAGGTAGCATCATTCCAATTGTTTGGTGTGTCGTCAGGGTGAACCCAAGAGTGGTGTGAACTCTTTGTCTGTCGGGGTGTTGCTATCAGTTTTTGGTTAGTTTGTTGTAAGTTATTATAGTGAATTGACATTTTCCATTCGAACGGTGTATGGTTAATGCTCGGTCCCCCGGTATGGTCAATGCAGGAAATGCATGCTGGGTGCATGCATTCACAGTGTTTGTCAGTGGCAGTTGCATTGGCAGGTAGAGACAACATAAATATTACCATGGTTTGTAAGTTCAGGCTAACTATACTGGGTCTGCTTCCTATATCTCTTCTCTTGCGATGGGGCCCTGTGGCTGGCTCTGTTAGGCCACTCTGTCTTGCAGTCCTGCTGCCTCCTTGGTCCTCTGCAGCACAGATGTTATTTGTCAGTGCCGTGGGGGTGTGATCCCACTGGCAGGGTGTGGTGGCTTGTGATGTGAGTTGGTCAGCAGGGCAGGGGGTTGTATGATTGCTCACCTTTCTAGTGACTGGCGGGGCAGGTCGGGGGCTCTCAGATTGTGCCCCCGCTTGTGCTGCCGCCTGTGCGCCCCCTTGTGCCCTCCGCTTCGCCGGTGGCTCATCGTCGATCGCCCGGCCCCCCGTGCTGATTGCTGGTCTCTTTGGCGGGGGCTGGTTCCTCTTGGGGTCGGGTTTCTTGCCAGTGTAGGGGATGCCCCGGTATTGATCGTCCTCCTCCGCGGTCTGTGGTGCCGGTCTTTTTGTGAAGTGAAGCGGATGATCGGGTGCCTGGTGTTTTCCTTCTCCTGTCAGTCGATCGGTGAGTGCCTTGAGGGTGTTCACCATGGCACCACCGGTTTCCTGGTATGTTTTATGGAAGCCCCGTACCTCTTGAGTGATCTCTGTATGGCGCACCCCAGCGTTGCGCTCTTGTTCCCTGTGCAAGTCACGGAGCTCGTCCAGTGTGACGGGCTTGGACTCGTTGAACCTTTCCAGTTGCTTGTTGATGTTTTTGAGCAGCTTCTTGGTCTCGGGGGTGGGCTGCTTGCTGGTGGCCACGGCCTGCTGGAAGACCTCGTCGGCCTTCGACCCCACTTTGTTGATGAACTGGGAGGCCACCTCCTCGGCTATCTGGTCGATTCTCCCTCCACGCGCCTCCCTGCCGCGTGCTACCCGTGGGGTTTGACGTTGTTTAGTGCCCGCACCTTGGGCGCTCCACCTCCCCACCTCAACTGTGATCGAGGTGGAGATGCGTCGGCCAGAGTCGTCTACCCCTGCCAGTACTCTCACCGTCTGCTTTCCCGCCTTGGCGATCGCGTCGTACGCCTTCTCCGCAAGTATGGCGTAGTAGTTGATTGTATACCCACCACCGTTGCGCTTCCACTGTAGCAGGGACGATGGGTCCCCAGGCGTCGAAGGCGCCCACTGCCGGGACGGCACGTGGAAGTCAAAGATGTTTTCGGTGTCCTTGAGGGCAGTGGTGTTGGCGGTAAGTTTCTCGATGTGCTCTACGATGGCCTGCACGATGTGGCCTCGGTGATGGTCGTGCAGTACCTGTTTCCTGTCCACGATGGCCACTTCCCGGGCTGCGACCTCGTCGCTGACCTCCTTGCTGGGTAGCCAGCAAGTGGTCGTAGCCACACCCCAGGGGTACGGGTGTTGCACGATGAGCTCCGCTGCTGCCGGTGAGACCGCCTCCAGTAGCAGCACCTCCCTGAGGGCCGCGTCTTCCGGAGATTCCCTCACCGTACCTTTTCGGATTCTGTCGACCAGGTGCCCCAGCTCGTGCCTTGCCTCCTGTCTCTCGATGACGGAGGTCGCCAGGATGTTCGAGACTTCCTCTATGGTTTTTCCCTTGAGCAGTGGCCCGTAGACCAGGACGCTGCGTCCCGCTGTCGGCCCCTCCACCGGCGCCCAGGGGGGACCATATGTAGATGCACGGGAGCACTGGCTGCTCCCTGGTGCAGGTTTGATGCGCCTGTGGCACCACGTGTAGCGGGAGCCGAAAGACTGGGTTAAACAGCACAAAGGCTGCCAGAGGTCTGTTTTGGAAGGCAAGGTCTATCTGCCTGACCCTGCCCGCACTGTTGAGCCAGATGTGCGTGTGTCGGAGGTCGTACACTACGTTCTCCGGTGAGTCGGACACCTCAAAAAGAAGGGCGTTCAGGTACCGCAGGTACTTGAGCACTTCCTTGATGCTCTCGTCCAGGTCCACTATTTTTAGTTGTGGGGTGCCCGTGTACGGGAAACCTGTGGGCCCTGTGTCGCTTGGGTCCAGGCTGCTGCCCGTGACTGATCGTACGTGGGTGAGAGAGAGTCTCTCCCCACGTACCACGGGCACTCCCAGTTTAAAGGCATGCGCGGGAGGGTCCTCAGCCACCAGAACCTCCCTGCGGTCGGTGTGCCACTTGGTGGCAGTGTGGTAGATTCTGGCCTCTGGGTTTTCCGTGGCCTTAGGACGGCGCTGGTAGATTCTAGACACCTTTTCCAGCGGGGTCTCTGTGCTCTTCGATGTGGTGTGCTCAAGGAGGCTCGGGATGTTGTCTGCTGGGGCTCCGTCGACTTTTCTGTAGTCGATGGGCCTGTCCAGCGCCCTTCGCAGCTCCTCCTGCGGGACTTGTGTTTTGTTACCAGGTTCTGTCCCCTCGGGGTTCCTGGCGCGGGGGCCGGCAGTGCCGGGTAGCCCGCCTTCTTGTGTTTTGTTTGTTTTATGTTTTTGCGGGATCGCACTTCCCGCGAAGTGTACCTTCCTGGTCTTCTGTCGCTTGGGTGGGATGTCTTCTGCGTGTGTTTCGTCAGCACGTTCCGATGGAACGTCCTTTTCGTGTTGTATGCCTGCCATACCGGTTGCCCGGTCGGCTTCCGGAGTGGCGTACTCTAGCTCGGAGTCGGAGGATTCCGACAGGCCAAGTTCGACAGATGTTATTTTTGGAGAGTGGCGCGGCTCAGAGTCTGAGTCCGAGCCGTCAGGGCACTGGTCGTACTCTGGCATGTTTTCGATCTCTGGCAGGCCAGCTGTTGCTTCTCCTTGTGGTTGGTGATGCTGCTCGCTCGCGGTGGTTTTTTGGGTCGATTTGGACGAGCCCGCGCACGTCAGTCTGGGTCTGTTAGCGGTTTTGGCCATATTTCTTGCGAAAACGAGTTTGGTGTGCTGGAGGGTTGTTTTCGAGTGTGGTACGAACGTGTCTTGGAGCGTATTTTCACCCTGCAGGTACAAAAAACCGTTAGCTTGCGTAGGGTGCGAGTCAGCAATGTGACATGTGGGGTGTGGGCGGGCCGAATCTGTATGTGGCCGTTGTGTCGTCCACCATGGTGCCGTTATTGTGTTCTCTGTGGTGTCGTTAATGCATCCTGCGAGCACAGTTAGTAACAAAATCGTATTTTTGAAAATTATTTTTGGGTCCGCGGCTCGGACTAGGTGGCACGCTCAGACGGCTTCGCGAGAAGTGCCATGTTGCAACAATATAGAATATATTCATGATCATTCCGCTTGTATGGAGCACCTAAGGTTGACTAATCACTTTGTATACTCACAATATGTAAGAGAAAATTAATACTTTTCCTATAAACCATAGACCATAGACCGCCGACCCAAATGCATATGTGGTTTGAGCGTTTGATTTAAAGAATTACTTCGTTATATATTATAGACACATTTGAAATGTTGCTTAAGGTTGAGTCTATTAACGGGAACGTATATTACAAGAAGCCCGATGAATCAAACCGACGGGATTACAAAATCCATTACGAAAAAAATCGGCATCACATTCAACGAAAGCAAGTACTTCGTAAGATCCTTCAAGGTAAAAATGTCACACACAACACCTTAGAGAAATACGAAATCAAACCAATCGACGTTCTTAACTTGGTTCATGATATGTGTGTGAAATTTCCAGATAACACCGATGCATATGTCTTGGCACACCAGAAGTACATGAAAAAATCCACTTAAAGGAATTTTTAGTTAGATATATAAATGGAAAGTTCGGTCGACACAAGTGCAAAAATAAAATCTAACTCTAATATAAGTATGCCACCAAAATCCAAATCCAAATCGGAGCTTAGACACAAACTTTCAACAAGTGATTGGGATGCCTTAGAGAAAAGAAATCTGAATCCTGACGATCGATTGAAAGCCATTAATGAATACAAGAAGGCCTATCGGAAGTCGAAGGAGAAAGTCGGGACAGTGACAAGAAAACAATGGATAAAGAAGGGTAAATCGCCCGGCAAAGAAACACAACGACAAGCTCTAATCGACAAGTATAAGGTGGATGGTTCAAAGAAACACATTAAAATTCACAACACCGATGTAGAGAAACTGAGAGTGCCATTTGATCTTTTTTTGTCGAAAGGTGCGGGTCTTGGAAAAGGAGAAGACAAAGGCAATAGTCTGAACTTTTGATTACCAACACATGATGCAAAGTTTGGATCGGTAGAGCAAAAGTGCCAGGGAACAATAGCCATGCCAAGCCATTCGATTGGCATATTGTATTTATGCGTACTGGGGCAGTGAAATGGCAATGGGCTCGGAAGGGGACTCCCGAGCCATTGACTTCGTACTATGGGGAGCGAAAGCCTGGGCTCGATTATAGCTGGCAGCATATTATCGTCCACCCTTCTGGTGCGCTACGCCGCTGGGAGCGTAATAGGGGCGGCGGCTGGTTTCTGGAAGACGCCACTCAAATGAAGGCGCCGGTAGCGCCATTCTCATTACCGCTCAGCAGCGTTGGGTACTGGAATCCGACGATTGTGATTGACGATGACGAATATCGTGGAATTCCATACACGGGGCGTAATCCTGTACACTCAGCGCCTACGGACAGTGACGATTCGGGTACAGGCGCTGTGTCCTGGAGTAAGGAGAAGTTACCAGATTCTGATGACAATGATGACGCGGGTGTCATTGACAGTAAGAAGAAGCTACCAGGTTCGGATGACAATGATGACGCGGGTGTCACAAACAGTAAGCATGACATGGACACTGCCAGTCCGAAATGGGAGCCTGCCTCGCCTGAATATGATGACACCGAGGATGACGTCAGCGAGTTCGATGACTTGGTAGCTGACGATGCTGAAGAACAAGCTGAAGCTCGAAAGTTGAAGAGACTGGGACTGCAATTGATCATGGATGATAAGGGTGAAATTATCTGGGTGCCAAAGGGCACCTCCCCGACCTCACCTGTTCAGCCAGAGGATCAGCCTATCAACGAGCAGAAGTCTGAGGCCATATCTGAGGATGCCCCAGCCTCTGTGGTGGAGATTGTTCAAGTACAACCGAATGAACCATCTGGGTCAGATACTGGATTGACTTCAAGGGGTGAGAATAAGGCTGGGGTGTCTGAAGAGACGAAGAGGCAACCCAGGAAATATCCGGAAATATCCATGTTGGACACATGAGTATATAACTCAATTGAAATGCACCTTAAGCAGTGACAGTGATGACGAAGAAGTGCTGGACGTGGCTCCTCGTAGGAAGAAGGCAAAGACCAGCAAGGGACAATGAAATCAACTGTCTTGATTAGGATTGTCCAAATGCAGATTCTCTGATTAGGATTTGTATAGGTGGCAGATGATGATATGCCAGCCGACATGGGACAGATCGATTAGAGATATGAATTGCGCGCCTTGAAAGTATAAGACATGAATATTGCCCATTTGGAGGCTGTTCTAACTTGAAGTAACTATTTGGAGGAGCTGTTGCTCAACCTGTTAATTTACTGGTCAATCTTTCCTGCCATAAAGATATTGCAATTGCTTGAATTGTAGCCTTGTTCAACTGTTTATCTAGAACATTGCAATTTTGTACACTGCAAAATTGCCGAAAACGGACCTGTGCCCCAAGATTGGAAGCAGATTAACCTCTGACTGACCCTTGAGCTCCGGCTCGGATACAGTCACGTGCTCAAGAAGTCTTCACTTGGAAGTGGTATTGCTCTGCGCCTTTTTGCCCCCTGACTTTCACCCTGCATGCAGACAGGCGATTTTCCAAAACTGTTATGCTGCAAAATGGTCAGAAAGTGGGAAAAGAAGCCGCCAGCAACTCAAATTTACCGGGATTAACAGCCAGATTGACCCGAACGGAGAGTGAAAAGTGGACCAGTGGTCAGATTGAGAAAAGAGGACCTCGGAGACAGTTTTAACGTAGACACAAAAATTCCTGACGTTTCTTGATAGTTTTTTGTCGTTTGGAACCTGGCCCCGAGACCTGGGTCCTCATAGATCGCTACATTTTAAATTGGGATGGCCAACCGGCACGACAGAGCAAAATTAGACAAATTTGAGCCCATCAGACTACATAGGAGGAAACTGGAGCCCAGAAGGATAGTTTTCTATTTTTTTTATATTCTTTGAAGAAAAAAAGTAGTCTCCAACACTGGGACCTGGCCAATTAGTCTGGATTGCTTCGGGATGGCCGCCAAGAAATTAACCAAACTGCCGATCAACACTCAATTTTTGAAATTTGACCACCAAAAACCGCATTGCACTCTGGAAAGCATATTTCTTTGTTCACCATCACGACTTCCACTGCTACGATGAAATGTTTTTCTGAGTGTTCGGGGGAATTTGCCCAAATTGGACAGATTTGACTTCCTCAACGGTCAGATTTCCACTTTTCAACACTTAATTTCAACATGATGCAAAACGCCAACACTGGACGCTCACCTCCAACGTCGCCTACGTCGACTCCCAGGCGTACAAGGGGACGACAGGCCAGTCAGCGCAGCACGAGAGGTGCTGCAGCCACTGGAACCACTGGCAAGGGGGCGAAGGGCACCTACAAGGCGCCCTCTCCGGGTCAGCCGCCGCAGGCTGCGACAGCAGCAGGTGCGCCAAGCTTCCAGATACCCAAGAAGAAGTCGACCTTGTCAGCTGCTGCTCCTGAGTTTAACAGCATGACTCCTCTGGTTCTGGATTCTGGAACAGCTTGTGTGACACCTCCCCTGGAGGAGGCTGAAACGGTACCTAAACAGCGCCCTAATCCGCCCCTGCGTCATGCAGGAGCGGCGTCACCACGGGTGCTGACTGTTGACACCCCTGGTGCAGGGCGAAACATGAGGGCGACTCCCCAGCGGTATGTCAACTTGACCACCCCTTCCCCTGGCATTCTGCGACTGCCCGGAAGCCGCGACCTGAGCCCTCCAGCTCCGCGCCAGCGAAGCCCGCCTTGGACTCGAGACCGGACCCCGCCACCGCCGCGCTGCAGGAGCCCACCGCGGACGCGCGACATGAGTCCTCCAGCTCCAAGACCGCGAAGCCCTTTGACATCCTACAGGACTCCACACACTTGGTCTGGAGCTACGGTGATGACCTCCCCGCACGGCCAGCTGCCCACGCCATTCAGCGAGAACGCGCTTCAGGCTGAGTCCGCGGGAGCAGCCTCTGCGGGACAACCTCTACCTGCTGGCCGACCACCTCGCGACCCGATCGCCGTGCGCGAAATGACCGAGGTCAAACTTTCAGCATATGAGCAGGACATGCAGAATGAGGCGAATGAGCAGAAGCAAGGACTTCGCCAATTTCCCTCCCGCTCCGATGTGGCCAACTGGCGAAAGCGCCAGCAGCAGGGTGAGAATCTCGCCTGGACTCCGCGCCCTAACCAAGGGGGTGTGGGGGCAGCGGGGAGGTCAGAGGACATGCACCAAAGCATTGCTGGCGAACCCATGGCACACTCAATGCATCCAACTCCCTCCTCAACAAGCAACGGGGAGGTGGGGGCAGCGGGGAGGACAGGTGGCTCCGGCTTGACAGGTGGCCCACGCCACATAAGCATAGCATGTTCTGGGCATTCGCTGACATCGCCGCTTACGGAGAAGGTGACCGGTGACTCTCTGACCTCACCGATTACCGATACCGTTACGGAACCTAAGGTGATCGGTGACTCTATGGCAAGGTTATCGGTGACTTTCGAGTCCGAGATAGACAGCGAGGCAACTTCACTGACGCCTTCACTGACTCAGGCGACTACGGAGGCAGCTACGGTTACGGATATGCTCGAGTCCCTGTTGAACCGCGAGTCCAGACCTTTGACTACCTCGCTGACCTCAACAACTACGGAGCAGCCAGTCAGTACAGTCAGCTCAGTCAGTTACGCAGACCTCGCACTCAGGCGTAGCATTGGACTCGCAGCCTACCAGCCGCCTCCTCTTCCAGTCATCGAACCCCCTTCTCAAGCAGATGTCCTCAGCCGAATTCCAGTCAGAAACTTACCTCTGAACCAAGACTCAGTGAACCAGCTTTCTCGCCGGGAGAGGCGCCATCAGCGATGGGAACAGAATCAGCAGCGCCTAGCAGAACAGCGCAGAGCACTCTTCTCTGACCCCGCCTCAGCCAGAACGCCCTCGGATGCCTCGGTCCCAGCACTGAACCATCAGCATCAATCCCTAATGCAGAATCAGATGATGTTAGAAGTATCAGAGTACATGCAAAATCTACATCAGCAAGTGCTCCAACACTATCCCCATCTGACTTCGGTTATACCAGCGGTGGGCGCTCCACCTATGACGCCATACCAGCCCACCTTAGGATGGGCGAGCGGTTTACCAGGTGCACCGGCGCCAGCAGCCGGATCAGGTCCCTGGCTGGTACCAGCACCGGCTCAACCGGTTCCCGCACCGGCTCAACCGGCTCCAGCACCGGCTCAACCGGCTCCGGCACCGGCTCATCCGGCGCCGGCACCATTTCAGCCAAATCCACCGGCGCCGGTTGATCCACCGGCTGCCGGCTCATCGCCGTCTGACTCAGGGGATCCTGATCACCCGTCACCAGGAAACTCGCCCCCGCCTTCAGACAATGGTGACCCACGACACAGGCGTCTAGATGTGTTAACCGAAATCCATGTGTTAGAAAAACACTATAAACGAAACATATATGTTTGGGGTATGAGCGAAGCATTGGGTGGTCATAACCCGCAATACTATCCACCTTACTTCACCGAAACAAACGAGTATACTAGCTATCATGACTCGTTTCATCTTGTTTTGTATGATCATCATTATGACCCCATCACAAACATCGAGGCTTTCCATTGTTATAAATATCAGCCACATTGCACACAATGCAAGTCGAAAACCTGCATATTTGCCGACAAAGCAGAACGTGACCGCAAAGGGAATAAATGTTGGCATTATTGCACCGATTGCAATCGAAAGTTTATGAATGAAAATTGTTATAACCTGCATAAGAAGTTGGTGACATGTTCAAGGATACACAAATGCACGACATGTGACACATTGTTCGATCCTCGCGAAGAACATCGTTGTGGCTACCGTGCTTGTTTAAATTGCAATCAAGTGTGCGATCTTTATGAACACAAGTGCTACATGACAAAGGTCGAACCAAGACCAATTCTATCACCGGAGACTATCATTTGCTTTGATTTTGAACTCACCGCAGATGAGAGCAACAAATTAGTTGTTACTCGTGTCGAAAGCCAATACTTGAATGATAGCACACCAACATATCACAAGAATATCAAAGACTTTGCAGATTGGGCATGTGAACACAAGAAATGCACCTTCATAGCTCATAGAGGTGCACAAGAGCACTTCAGACTTTTCTTTGAACATTTCATTAATGTGCTCAAAAGAGCACCGGGTAGTGTTTTATACACAGGGGCTGATATAATGTGCATGAACATAAAGAGTATACGATTTATTGATTCCAACTTATTCATGACAGAACCGGTATACAAATTGCCATCGACATATGGTTTTAAGGTCGAACACGGAACTTCCAATGTGGCAATACTAAGACAAGCAGTGACAAAATTCAGAGAGATCTTTTTAGACATCAGTTCTAATGACTTCGATCCATTTAGCTATCTTACGGAACCCCAGATGGCTATCAATATGTGGAGAAACAAATATATGCCCGAAAGAACGGTAGCCATCCTCAGCTCGTGTGCTCCAAAAACCAAAAACACATCAATAAAAGAGAATCAATGGCTCGATTACTTGGAAAATGAAGAGGGAATTCTAATGTACCGTGACCTGGATGGTAATCGAAATTACAAATTGAAGGACTTACGTATATCAGTCGATGGTCGACGGTTCGAAACAGACAAAGATGTGTTTATGTTTTTGGGAGATTGGTTTCATGGAAATTTGAATGTGTTTCACAAAGGCGACATTCAATATGAAAGTGGTCGACACTCAGGCTTGACATTTGAAAGAGTGAATAAAAAACTATAAATGAGATTAGACACTTACAAAGTGCCGGGTACAATATTACCTTCATATGTGAAAGTGATCGGGATAAGCAAGTGGCGAAACTCAAACAGACGGACAGAGGAAACATATTTCTAGAACGGCAAAAGCATCTTTCACCACTTGTATATCGAGATGCTTACCACGGGGGTCGTGTTCAGATCGTACGAACATACTTTTCACCGTCTACCGATGTGCACATAAGAAAGATAGATGTCAATTCAGAGTACCCTTATGTTATGAAATATAAATTGTTTCCCGAGGGTCATCCAAAGATTATCAGAAAGTTTACAAGCACCGATATCAACAACTTCTTTGGCATTATTAAATGCAAGATACGACCACCCAAGGACATACTCATTGGTGTGTTGCCGTATAGAGACCCAAAAATTGATAAGTTGGTATTTCCAAAGTACCCGATGATCGGCACATGGATTACTCCGGAAGTCAACGAAGCCATCAATATGGGATACGTTATAGAAGAGATCTACGAAGTGGCACATTGGGAAAGCACGTCTCGCAATATCTTTAAGAGTTACATTGACACATTCATGAAATTGAAGGCAGAATCAAGTGGCATTGATGTATATGACGAAAGCGGGGAACTCAAAGAACCAACCGATGAAGAATTAGAGCATCGAGTTCAACAATTTCAAGAACACGAACAAGTGACTCTCGATAAGTCCAACATCAAAGACAATCCAGGCATGTATAAAGTCAGCAAGATGATGCTTGTCGCTTTAGGGGGGAAACTCGGTGAACGACAAAACAAACCAAGGACGAAGGTTATTGATAAACCCGGAGAATTTTACAACACGATTAGTAACAAACGGTATGATTGCAAGTACGAGTTTGTAGGAAATGAAGGAGAGGAAATGGTATCAATGAACTTTACGGAGAATTCAAATGTATACAACGATACAAGATTTTCGACAAATGAAGCACTTGCTGCATTCATTACGGGATATGGGCGACTAAAGTTGTACTCTTTGTTAAAGGCGGTGGGCTTTGAAAATGTGTTATATATGGATACTGACTCCGTTACTTACAAAGAAACGCCCGAAAACTATTATGTATATCATGGCGACAAGATCATGGGACCATGGTTTGGAATGTGTAAATGTGAACTGAAAAAACTGGAAGTAAAGCATAGAAAATGTATAGAATTTGTAGCGACCAATGACAAGTCGTATAGTATGAAATTCGAAGATGGATACACATCTAGTACATTGAGTGGCTTTCCTATCAACCCTGAAAGGCGGCAAAATATCAATCATGATGTAATGAGAGATATGGTGATCGGAACAAACACACGGCCAGTGTCCATCAAAGAAAGGGTCATAAGGCATCAAAGCAAGTCACTAGGCTTAGAAACTAGAATTCAGTCCAAAACATTTAGCTACACGCCTTATGATAAAGGAGAACAAATCGATGATTATGTTATTGTACCTTTAGGATAAAAGATACGACAATTGTATAGATGAGCAGTACTTCAAAACCCATTTCTGAAAGTAGATTGCAAGAGCTGTATCTTGACCCGTCTTTTGGTTTAAGTAGTGCCAATGCATTTACCAAGAAGCTTAAGGCACAAGGTTACAAGGTCACAGAATCTCAGGTCAAGGCTGCTATTTCCAAGACTGAGACATCACAAGTTTTATCACAGCCTAAAAGGATAAATCGTAAAGATTACTTTCCGATCTATGGACCCGCTGACAAGGTTTCTATCCAAGCCGATCTGGCGTTCATACCTCGAGATAAGTCGGTAAACAAAGGTTACGCCGTAATTCTGACAGGAATCAATATCAATAGTAATAAGGCCTACGCGATTGCTTTGAAATCCAAGACTGTCAGAGATAAAAACAATAAAAGACAGGAAGATGTGGAGGGCATCGTCCCTGCCATGAGACGATTAATAAGCGAAACCAAAATGGACACTCTTACAACCGATCTTGGCTCTGAGTTTACAAACAAAAAGTCCAGGCATTGTTGAAAGAGAAAGGTATCAAACATTACACATCTCAAGCTGAGGACCACTCTCGTCAAGGGAAAATCGAGCGGAGATCAAGCGGAGAAAAACATTGAAACGGAGATTTAAATTTAACGAAGCTAGAACCGGTAAATCTAATTGGGTTGACTATTTAGATTCTATAGTCGAAAATTACAACGAAACGGTGAATCAAGGGAATATTAACGAGACTCCACCTAATGATATGACCGAAGCTACCATCCTTCGAAATGTATTATTGAAGAGAAATAAGACTGCCAAACTCTTGCAGAAATTAGACATTAAGCCAGGCGATCGAGTAAGATTACGTGTGACTAAGAAGACATTTGATAAAGAGAGTCAAACATGGTCTACGCAGGTGTATAAAGTCCGAAGTAGAAAGGGATTGTCTTTCGTGATAGAGGACGGTGACGGTGATACCTTAAGCCGACAATACAAACCAAGAGAACTGAAAGAGGTTCAAGGACCTGTTTCCAAACCATCAAAAGAAACCCGTAGTACGAAGACTGATAGTGAAAGCAAGCAATCTATAAAGGTTGAGCGTGCGTTGAAGAAAGAGGGCATTGAACCTTATACTGATTCGAAGACATCTAGAAACTATGACAATTATGAAGTTAATGTGTTCATTAGCGATAAGAAATCGCCAAACTATCAAAAGACTTTGAAAGGATACCTTAAGCTCAATCGATCAAGGAAAAGGAAACGTAAGTATCAGTTGATATTCTATGACAAATCGGAAGAGAATGAGTTTGTCGATATCCCAGACCCAGAGATTAAACTGTTAAAAAAAAGAAAATCGTAATGTATACAAATGACCTAACCATATTGCGGTTTCAAACCTAAAGCTCCGAAAGGACGCAATTTAGGGGCACGAAGATATTGCAAATCAAAAAGCCAATTGCGTCGATTTGGCCGTATAGCGATTGTTGCCCCCAATAATCATGCACCAGTAAATCACCATCCCGGACCGAGCAATAGTAAATAAACTTTTTCTATATTACTTTAATGAGAACAATATTGACCGATGAGGTTGGACGTAGAAATTGTATGAAAATGATGGGAATTGCCAATGGATCAAGTGGCAGCGATGTGTTCAAAGGATATGGAAAACTCGCTAAAAACAACTACGTGATAACGATGCCGAGTCAAAACAGTGCGGTATTCTACAATAGTTTGAGAGATTCAATCATAAGAACGGAGCCATTAGTGAGAGACATTCAGGACTATAGCAGTGGTATTGATACAACCAGGCCTAATTCTATGATGACATTGATCCCGATGATTGATCCTATACAAGAGGATCTCAATAATCAAACTTTGCAGCGTCTTGCCAAAGACGCTGAAGACCGAGACGCCATGGTCGCAGCAGCATCCAAAGATTTATTACCAGACACTCCTGAAGCTGGACCGTCAAGGGTTACTGGAAAGGATAGAAATATGAAACTCGCAGTCCAGGAATCGTTGCAATTACACGAAATGCAAGATCCAAAAGTTTTTGGGGGTCTCGCTTCAGAAGGTGTCAGGACCCGAGCCCAATCAACACAAAGTCCCTTTAGAAAAGTAGTTAATTTTGTTATTGGAGAAGACGTTTCATCCCCATACAAAGAAAAGGAAAAATATAATTAATAGTAATGCAAGTACCTTGTAATCAAAACTATCAGTCCAATATTTACTGTCGCCCAACATACTTGTCTTTCAGTGCTGCCAAATTCTTTAAAGAGCCCGAAAAAAACGATACGTTATATAAGGATAAACCACAAGATGTCTCAACTGTCCCTTTTAAAACAAATATCGTCAACAACGACCGGAAACACGGGCCAATGATTAACACCCTTTTTCGTGAAAGCGTCAACTTACAACCTTCTGAAATTGAACAACAATTCACACCAGAACTCCGAGAAAAAGCTTTACATGTTCAAACATCTGGATATTTAGGGTCACGAGAATATCAACCTGATTTGTACTATCCAAATTCGTTTGAGGACCAAACTATATCCAATGCACAACGATTTGTCAACAACGAGATTCCAAACAATAACTTTGCATTAGATCGGGAGCTATCAAATTATGATGCTGCCGTTCTTGTCAATCCTGATGCCAACAGAGTGCATGTTGCTTACCATGGGGCATCCAGCAATCCTATGTATAGAAATGAGGATGTTACTGACATCAAGTCAGTACTCCGTGGCCAAGAATCAAATAGACCGTCATTCTTGCGTGCTGAAGATGTGTTTGATAAAGTAAGACAGAAATATCCAAATCACAACATTGAACCAATGGGATATTCTCTAGGAGGTGCAAAGGCCGTACATGTGGCCGATAAGTTTAAATTAAAGAGTACGACATTTAATCCTTTCTTATCGCCGTTATCACATCAAGTTGGTGGTGGACGCCATGACATTCATAGAACCGTCACAGATTCTACAACGGCCGGTGCTCTTTACAAACCTGCAAACTCACAAAGAAATATATTTCATTACTTTCCTGAGAAAAGACAATCAACGTTATCATCGTATGTGCCTGATCAACATAGCTTGTCGCAGTTCTTTCAATATCCAACTAACAATAAAGTGAATAAACTAAATCTTATGAAATCTATAGGGAATGTATTGAGCACTGGTTTAGATGTCGTGCAAGGTGCTCTGGCAGCTGACCATGGTCTTCGTATGGCAAGACGAAACACAGAACCATCAACATTTTCAAACGCTATAAGTGAAGATTTGAATCCATATGGCATTTTTGGAGTTAATATAGACCCAGATTATAAATTGACTTACGACACGGCTCCGCCGGAAGCTAGATTCCTAGCCGATGCCATTAGTGGTAGAGATTCCGATAGAATGACGAGTTTTGAACGACAATCGGAAAGACGCTAAATGCTGCCAGAATGATTGTATATTATATATATTTGTGTTCGGGAAACAATTAACGCTTTCGGGCAACAATCTAAGATTGTTGCCATTATTATCTACGTATAATAAAATGGACCGTCAAGAATTGATACGCTTAGCCAAACTTCAATACCCCGATATTAAAGAAGCTCATGTAGAATTGCTTGTAGATGATTATATCAAACGTCCAGAATTTTACGATGACCTTTGCACTGGAAACATTAAAGAACCAACTCCTTTATATCGGGATACTGTTGATTCCATAAAAGATAATTGTTATATTAATATAGATGAGCGTAATTAGCACAAGAACACTATTCTTGTCTTCGAAAGACAATAGTAATGGAGATGCACGAGTTCTACAGATGAACGTACCAACTCAGTTGACAAATTATCGAGTGGAATCGAAATTGAGATTAACTTTGAATACTTTCTCTTGTGCAAAGACATGGTATAGTATTAACGAAACAAATGGCATCTTATATGTGGGTAATACGGTAAATCATACTTTGACGGAAGTACAAATACCTTATGCAAATTATACTGATTTAGACCAACTAACAAGGTTATTACAAACAAGCATAAAGACTGCCATTGTTGGATACACCGGTGATGTAACTGTGTTATACAATAATAGCGGCGATGGACTTGATTATAAGAATAAATTTCGTATAACGTTGAATCCTGCAGCACCCAATATTAAGTTTGTATCATTCAGCATTAGCGGTGATTTTCAAGCTTTACCTGGAAGTAACCTACAAAATGCCTTAAATTCAGTTTCCACAGTTGGAAAATACAATGACTCAGATCAGCTTTTAGGTGGAAGAGTCAACAGAACTACAGCCGGTTTGGCAGAGATATTTCAACTTATAGACTTGTTTGGCATCACTACACCCAACTCCGAGTTTCAATCTGTTTATCCATGTAACATTCAATCCAATGATGCTTTATATCTTAGGATAACATCATTGCCTACCCACAATATAGAATCAACCAATCTTTCTACTTTTACAAATAATAACGAAATGATCAGTTCTGATATCTGGGCGAAAATATTATTGCCAAGTGACACAACGACAGATTTCATAAGATACATAGATCCAAATATAAACGACAACTTTGTCATCGAAGTTTCAGGATCACAATTCACTTCCTTTAGAATTACCTTGACTGACAGTAAAGCCCGACTTGTACCATTAGCGTCCCCTACTTCAGCTAGCGACGGCAGTATTAACTATTCATTAAGCATTAAGGTTGAAGAATTAGCACCTGCTGGTCTCTCAGATATTTTATAATCTTTATAATATACAAAAATGAGCCTCCCAATGTCTTTGGCCTTTGGCTTATCGAAAATGAATACGTATTCAACTAATTACTTCAGATTAGAAACGACAAATCTCACTAAAGCATCAAGGTATTCAACTATAACTTTGAATCTGCCTGTCAATTCCATCGTTAATATGAAAAGTCTCAGTATGCATTGCAAATGTTCGTGCAAAACTCCTATAGCATATACGGACACTACAGCTAAAAATTTAATTGTTACGCTTCCCAACGGACTTGAAAAGCTCATCTCTCGCTGTGAGGTCTTCGCAGGAGGGCAGCAGTTGACCACTGGTTTTCAAAGTTACAGCACAGTAGCAACCGTTCTCGACACTATCAAAACAACACTCAGTAAAGAAATGACTTATCAACGTGTTCTCAAAAATCAAGAAATCAATGTTGCTGACAATTTCTATGCCACACCACGTCCATACATCTTGAATACCTGGCTCAGCATATTAGGAGAAGCCGAGCCCAGTTATATCGATACAAGTCTTCTTCCTCCAGTTCAAATCAGATTGTATTTGCACGGGCCTGAGGTGTTAATTAGGAGCGTTTGTCCAAGGTAGTCCACCTGAAGACGATCTCACGGAAAAAGCCCAACAGACTTTAATATCACAAGGGGACTTTTTATTAGACGACCTTTACTTTACCGTAGAAACAATCACTTTCAGTTCAGGTGTCTACGATGCCGCCGTGGAATCAAAATTGCGTGACGGTTTTTTGGAAATTCCGTATAAGAACTATTTTTCGTTTTTGAAGGGGCCTCTACGATGGACAAAAGTACGCGATTCTCTTTGAGTTCACAGTGTATTGATAACATATATGCTGTTCAACGTCCAGGGGATTATCGGGATAAACCTTTAGGACTTATCAAATTGGAAAACACCTGTGGTACAGCTTACCTCCCGTCTTACTTTAGATTTTCAGCTGGTCATTTAGGTGCTCTACAATTTAACTTGAATAACCTGTACGTTCCTAACTATCGAGTCGACCCTCTTGCAGCCTTCAATCTGCTCACTATCGGTAAAGCTGACAACTATGGTACGCTATCGGGTTGTAAGATTAACAGTTATGAAGATTGGCTCAACAATCAGTTCATTCCTATGGTACGTTTGAATCTTCCCTCAGAAATGAGCGTCAGAAGCCTAACAGGATTGGATTCTAGGGGTTTGAACAGTTCCTTCTATTTTCAAACTCATGTCGCACAACCAGCTGACGCTTTACAAACGGTAGATCTGACAGGCAGTAACGAGGTAATGATTATTTGCGAAACGACCGCAGTTCTTCGTATCGGTCAAAACCGTGTGATTGAAACGGTATTTTAAAAAGCGGTTAATAGTATACAAACATGGCTCAACAACCAGGATTGGTTGGGTACAACATGATAAAAAATGTAGGACCGAACGTGGACAAACAAATTCACACCGCGACGATCGATGTTTCAAATGTCAGGTTTTAGACCGGTTATGATGCAACAACTCCCGTGTAAAACAATCAATGACATCACATATCCACCATTCAGGATAAGCAACGTTCATCCTTTGGCGGGATACAAAAGTTATACTTTAGGGCACAGTCAAAAAGTGTCCAAAGAAATGGAAATGTTCCATTTCCCGATGGAGCATCCATTAAATAGTCGAATGTTGCAACCTGTACCTTTGTTTTTTTCATAGCATAATGTATAATAATTAATGAGCTCATTTGGTAATGAACTAAATGCAAAAACCTTGACTTATGCCAATACTACGTTTCGCACAACACTAAGAAATGGAACATTGATACAATTAACAAAGGATGACGCACAAAATCAGATTATCTTAGGTGCTGGTGCCACAAATGTTCGGTTGCCGGAATGTGTACCTGCTATCAAAGGTAAAATGTTTACAATTTATAACGGAACAGCCGCAACGGGCGGAATAGTGACTCTTCAAAAGTTTGCGGGTGACAGAATAAATGGATATACAGACACAACTAACGGCGATATTACTTTGGAAAATGATGCAACCAATGGAAATAGTATTACAAGCGTCACTCTAATTGCATCAGGCGAAAAAATAAGTATACAGGCAGGAAATTGGTATGTGATTTCAACATGTTATCGGAATACATCATAGAATATAAAAAGTATAATATATAATGTTAGCTTTTGGTTCCAATTTAATTGTAACAGAAATTAACGGCAAACCATTTGTAAATGGTACGGGTCCAACCGATACACTAACGTGCGATACAGTTGTGTGCCAAACTATAGGCAGCGTAGACTCGCCGTTAGAGACGATGCATATCGGTTCGGACATACGCTACCAGAACGATATCAAATTCATAGATACTCAAGACCCATTGAATGAACGAGAACAAATATCCTTGTTGACAGATGGGTCGCTAAAGGTACACACTTCAATAAAATTTAACGATTTCGTACTGAACAATCCAGTGTCGAAATCACGATTCTCTGCAGGCCTCGATGACCTCGATGCATCGTTTGAGATTAAAAGTTTGGATCCTGTTGAACAAACACGAGTTAAGATAGGCGAAACAGGCATCAACGAGGTAACCTGCTTGCAGACAACAATCAATATAGAGCCTCTCGGCAGTGGGGTATTGATAAACGACGGCCCACTCGTATTGAATACGGGTGACATCACGCTGACCGCAGGCAAATATCGCGGAGATGGCTCATTGTTAACTAACTTACCTTCAGGTGCTAATCAAAATCTGCAATCAGTAACCGATCAAGGTTCAACGACGACAAATAGTATCAGTGCATCTGCATTTGTCGGTGATGGTTCAGGATTGACAAACTTACCGGCACAACCTGAAACCTCTACACTTCAAGATGTGACCACCCGAGGGGCTATAAGCAGTGTTGCCGATGTTTCATACACCGGTACAGGTACAATGGTAGTCAATCAAGAAAAACTGAGTGGCAATAATCTTAGAATTGAATCAGGTTCTGGTGGTTTTGGAAAAGTGTCTATCGGAGAACAAACTCAAGGGTTTACCAATGCCGACCACATTGGAGATCGTTCTATAGCAATCGGCCGCAATGCATTATCTATTAACAATACAACAAGTAATGATACGATTGCGATTGGTTCCGGTTCGTGTAATAGTAATTGTGGTGACTATGTCGTGTCTATCGGCGACGATTGCGGTCAGATTAACTGCAAAGATGCAGCAGTGAACATCGGAAAATTTGCAGGTGAATTCACAGCTGGCGAGTCAAGTGTGAACATTGGTGCGTTGGCTGGACAAAACTCTGCTCAGAGTGCCGTAAACACCGATAACACAATCGTTTTAAACGCGAGCGGGGTTGAACTGAATGCCGGTGTTGCTAATAGTTGTTATATAAGACCTATTAGATTGTCTCCCGACCCAGCAAGCGAGTCACAATTGCTCCACTACGATACAGCATCCAACGAGGTACGTTACGGCCCTGTTTCAAGTGGTGGTGGTATACCGAGTTTATCACAAGTTCTTGCTGTTGGTAACACAGGCGGCTCAATCAACCTTACTTCTGATTTGGATACAACTGCCATAAGAAACACGAACAGTATTGATTGGGCTTACACAACACCAGACACATCTTCAATAACAACTGATGGTATTCCATTAACCCAACTCACAAGTTCTTATAGGAAGACTACATCACCAAACACATTCACAGGCCAAGTATATACGATGGTAAACACAACAGCTTCTACAATAACATCAGGAACTGTTCTTTCTTTTGACGATGTAAGCACTAACATTAATGGTGTCAAGCCATATGCCGCTATCAACACCACTACTAATACCAATGTGGCCGTCATTGGTGTATGTGTCCAAGATAGTCTTGCAGGCAATTCTTGTTTTGTACTAATTAGCGGTTTCTGTTCTGTTAACTGTATTGATGGATCGTACACCAAGGGTCAGCTTTTAGGACTTCAAGCAAATGGTGTTGTCAATTCTTCGGCAGTTGCGGCGACTAATGGTGTAATCGGGTGCTGTATGGAAACCGTAACTCATGCATCGCCAAATGCAGTTATATGTTATTTACAACCGTCATTTAAATTGTAAATATATTGTAAATGCCTGTAAAGCGAAATAATCCTAATTTACCAAGTTGTGAAACCGTCGTTCAAGATGGTGTCGGTGTGAGAATTAAAGGAGTTATAAATGGAAGACTCGCAAACACTCGATGTAAGGTAAGAAACATTGCTGACGCCCAAGGAAACGTAGTTAGATATAGTAAACAGAACTTACCAAAAACTAAACAAAAAACAGAACGCGAAGATGAATTTGTATCAGTATCCTTGGCAATGGACGATGAGCATGTTTCTTTAATATATGATACGGGTGCCCAGGTTACAACTATGTCCACCGCCGATGCAAGACGTATAGGAATAATTCATCCAGATGGCACGTCCGATTTTAACAACCAACCAAATGTTGTTGTTGGAGTCGGCGGTGAACAAAATACTATAGAATTTGACGATGTTCCATTAGTCTTAGATGTAACTGAAGAACTTGCTTTTGGAAAGGTAAACGTTTATGATGACGCAATACCATTGTTGGGCATTAATCATATAAAACAATTCAAGCGATACCGCGTGAAATTTAAATAGGCATATATGATATATGTCAAGTTTTGGACAAAGTTTAGTTTGTAGGAATTTAACATGTGATACCGTTAATGGTAATGCGCCGACAGGTGGGTCAAGTAAATGGACAGATATTGGAAATGACAATATTGAAAGATCAAATGGAAATGTAATAGTTAAGAATGAATTAGAAGCAGACACTATTAAAATTAATGACAAATTGACTGTTGAGGATGGACCTTCACTGTTGTATGGTAAAACGGAATTAATTGCGAAACTGGGTGCTCAAGACGTTTTACTAATGGGAGGAGACAGATTTAATGGTTCAACATACATAGATGTCAATACCGCCGACGTTGAAATCCCAAATGCTGAAACTATATATCTAGTACAAATGGAAAAGAAACCTGATAGGTTAGATAATGAGTTTTTCAGAATTAACATGTCGGGTGATATTATTGGAGCTCGTAACGTCGATTTAGAAAAATTGACATTACCGGTACAGTTGTCTCACAAGGGTTGTCAAGTCATTACAGCTTTGACTGGGGGAACTCCAGGTGATAGAACCGTGCAAATTCCCGCAGGAAAATTCATTTGTTTCTTCAATTTGACATTTACTTCATCAGATATAGCCGCTGGTGCAAAGACTCTGAACATAACATTTGATACATCAAACTTACCAATCACAGCTCCACAAATCACAGGTAGAAAATATATAGTTTTTGTTACTCGGCCGCAAACGGAATTTAACGAAAGTGATTCTAGGCTTGACGTATTAAACCAATTTACGTATGTAACTAAACCAGGTAACCAGTTTGCTTTACAATTAGTAGGTGACGCAGATATACTAGGTATGAAAGCAAGCTTCATTGTGAAATTCATAGAAATGCAGTAATAGCAAATTTCTTCGGTAAATATTAAAAAAATTAAAATAGTGGAATAACTGGGTCATCATAAGATACGAAAAGAAATAAAAATGACTTAGTGGTGTTTACATCAGTAGATCGACAATATGATATACATAAATATACAAGAAATATGTTTATGTAAACCGTAGACCGTAGACTGTAGACTCACATATATCTTACATATATCTTACATATAAAATACATATAAAATACAATAAATATCTTTATATAAACCGTAGACCGTAGACCATAGACTTACATAAGATACGCATATGACACACATAAGATTACCATAAATATATGTTTACACAAACCATAGACCATAGACCATAGACCATAGACCACACATGTCATCCATTGACATATGGGACCCCTACGCGACATACATGTAGTGGCGGATGGGAGTCTGACGCGAGTGGTCTTAGCGATTGAGAGCGTCGGAGGGTTTCGAGAAGAGCAGTGGCTCCAGCCTCGGCGAGACCGAGCAGCAGGTGAGAACCTGGGTAATCCATCCAGCAGAGCAGTGGCTCTAGCCTCGGCACAGCCAGGCAACAGGTGGAAATCTGCACAATCCATTTGACTCCAGCCTCGGTATGACCAGGCGGCAGGTGATAACCTGGATAATCCATCCAAGATGGCTTGCAAAATTAGTTGATAAGCTTAAGTATGTAGAGGCGCATAAATTTTTAAATGAGGATTTAAGAATATATAATGACTTATTTTTTCATATTTCGTATGACAATATCATATTCCAAATTGACTATTTTTTCAACTCTGAGATTTCGGGCAGTTGGGTGCCCAGCCGAGGTGGAAACGTCTCTCCGAATCTTTCGTATGCGCGTTAAATGTGAAGTAGACAATAATTTATGAAAACCGATTCGTTTTTGTTATTCTCATTGAGAATGTTAATTTCCAAATTGACTATTTTTTCAACTTTGAGATTTCGGGCACTTGGGTGAGCATTAGAGGTAGTCTAAAGGTATCGGGACATTCTCCGAATGGTACATACAAAACATTGTTGGAATCAAATCCGAGGTTATTGCTACATATCAATAATACAAACGATAAGGGGACATCTTGTCTATATCACTTCCATATCTATACCAACGCTAACAGGCGCTGATGGGTCCGATCCGATATGAAATATTCAGCACCCCGCCGAATTAAGGGCACCTCCGTCGCTATCACCGCCTCGCATGGAATGAGGCATTTCTTGGAGGTGTCCAAAACGTATGCGTCCCGTTCCCCCTCATACTTCCATTCAAAGTATCGACCAAAGATCACCCAGGAGCCAGGACCGTGTGTGACACCATAGTCATCCTCTTGCATTTCACAATCTACTTGCATGCTTGAGGCCAAGGCCTTGACCAAGTAGTAGGAATGCGCGGCGTCCCCTTCGACCCGCACCGCAAAAACGCTTCCCCGCCGCACCTCCAAACTCACCTCCGTCGCATACCGCTCCACCATCATGCGCACTTGTCTCGCTTCCGCCCGACGCCGCACGCAACTCCACCTCCCTCCAAGAGTCGACATGAGATTTCTCCAAGCACCGGGAGGAGTCCGGCACCGGGTGTGTGCATTGCGCATAGCAATGAGCGCAATAGCAAGAGCGGTCCCGAAAAAGGAGGCGCCCTTCACCAACCCCCGCGCGAACGCTGTGCATACGCAGCGTGCCGTCAACCGACTGATACGCTTCACCCGTCCGGTCAACTGCGCGCATTCCCCCGGGCTCCTCGTGTAGGGGACTTTCGGGTACAAGATAGAAGTGCCGCGCATTGAAAGTGACCTTGCTCTTCATATAAGTAGTGGGTGCCGGACGGGAAAGTCGTGCAACACAGAACCGGTGCAAATCCCCCGCGCAATTTATGTTCGCATAGAACTCGTCTCCCTCCGATATCACGGCCGTGGCCGCCGCGTGTTTCACATGTGCACCCGCCGCATCGTGTTCCCCTTTTGCGTGTGCCGTCTCAAAAAAGTTCCTTTGACAAGGGACACCCAAGTACCACTCCGCCTTACTCTTCCCAACATCCGCGAAACCCGCCGCACACTTATTTTGCGCCCCACTACCATCAACCCACTCGTGCAAGAACACCGGTTTCGCCAAACCCCAGCCCACAAAGTAGTCCTCGATAATCGTTTTCCGCATGTACCGAACAAAGTGGTGGTCGTGCACACGGTCATCGCTCAAAAAGTAAAGATAGTCCTTGATTATCACCGGATTTTCGGAGGTGCTCTCCACTCCATCAACCTCCAAGGATGCGTGTCGCCATAGCACACACACCAAAATGGTTGCCTGCTTTAGCACCCAATGCATACTTTGTGCCGCGCGGGGAATGGTCAACTTGTGATTCTCCGAAAAGTCAAAGACAACACAACAATGACCCAACGGTAGATTATCCACACACTGTCGATAGTGCCGGTGTTGGTGCAGCCCTGGTGCAGCGCCATGAAAGTATGGTAGGCATAAGGGCGAAGGAAGGGGCACGTTCCAGAACCATCTAGTTCACGAATCGCCCATGTTCCCGGGTGCCCTTCATCCGCGGCGTTGTGCACAAAACTCCCTCGGCATTCGCAGTTATTGGACTTCCCAGGTTCGTGCCCAAGTAATAGTTGTTGTAACTTGTACACCAGTTCCCCTACTGGAGTTCTCTTGTGCACAAATTGCAACCGCTTAACTGCTTCCCCATCGTCGGTAACGTGACCGGTTGCTAGGTTTTCATAACACTTCCATTCCACAAGCCGTTGAGACGCGAGTTCCGTTGCACACAATTGAAAATTAGCAAGACCCCCGCAATCCGGACACTCCCCCTTCAGGCATTCAATCCTATGCGAGTCTCCCGGTCGGGGACAAAGCAAACTCTCGGTGAACTGGCTGGTTGACGTTCCCACCTTAACAATCTCGCAAACCTCTTCGGTCCCCTCTATGACCTTCCTTGTAGAGTCGGTGCTCCAAGGAATGCGCGGACAGCACTCCTCCTTGCATGCACAGCCAGAATGCAAGGTCTCCCTTGTCCGATTGAAGCCCTCAAGCACCATCCGAAAGTCTTCGTGGTACCTGCACGTGCATGTTATGTTGTCCTGCCTGCGAAGACGTACCACATTCTTGGGCTTGAGACCCTCGAATGTTCGCTGCTTCATTTTAATTTCCGGGTGTCTTGCTTGGAACCGCATAAACAGAGAAACTTGTGAAGATTCCAACCATTGCTTGGAGACGAACTGATTAGGCTGCAGCAGAAGCTTTCCAGCAGAGTCGCGCGCAAGGACGACGTCCTTTTTGCAAGGACTGACCCTCGTGTTTGAGAGCCAGTACTCGCGAACCAGATTCTGCACCTGTTCCTTGCTTTCAGAAGTTTTCCGCGTCCCACGCACCAGATCGGGTACCGAGTTCTCATCAGGTTGAAGGCCCACCGTACTACCATTACTTAAGGCCTCGCGCCCTCGTAAAGCACTCTCCACAACACGCCGGTGTATTCCTAGCAGCTCCGCAGAGGAAGTCACAGAAAATCCGTGCGTGCGAAAATTCTCCCCGCAGATCATTGCAGCTGTGGCCATGCGCATATTCACGCGAAGCTTGGAGGCGCTACGCGCTAACCAGGTGAATCCCTCCTTTACATTTTCTATCAATAGCATACCAAACCCGGCATTTGTGCCGCACAGTTCTCGAACAACATCGCGCTGAACATCCGGGGACTGCTTGGACACGAACTCGCTCAAAGTAGGTGCAATCTTTTCGGGGTGACGCGAGAAGAGATTGTCAAGAGGGCCCAACCAGTGCTGCCTATTTCCTCTATGTAAGCGATCCAAGCTTCCTTTGCCAGCAGCAGCTCCACCAGTTTGCGCTTTTTCCTGATCAGCCGTTCCGCCCTCGCGTGTGCTAGTGCTCGTCCATATCTTCGTGACATGCGTAAGCATGCCCTCCAGCTCTGCGACTTCAGCGTTGCATTCTGGTGGAAGTGGCCATTTATCCTGAGGAATACATTCCGCTAAGGTTCCTATCGCAATAAGGTATGGCAAAATTTCCTCAAGCGCCTTACGCGGTGCCATGTTGCTTACTTTCAGAATATTTGAACTTCCCTAAGTTAGCTAGGGTGTGAATAACATAGCAATTATGAGCATGCCCACAGGCGACACCGGATGGTCCAACAGTTGAGCGCGTGCATTGATCATCCAACATTTAGATTAATCGACGCACGCGCACAGATGTGCATGTGCGTGTGTGGCACGATTCATCGGGGATTATAGTGAGGCAATTGTTTCGGGTGCGTCGATCTTCCGCCACCCGATCTAATCGACGCATGCGCAAAGCGTACGAACTTCATAAGTCCTCAACCGACAACAATACCCGAATCATTTGTGCGCGTGCGTCGATGATCTATTATTCTGATTAATCGACGAATCCGCACAAATGTGCATGAGCGTACGTGGCCTTATTCGTTTGGGATTCCAGTGCAAGAATTTGTTTGGGTGCGTCGATCTTTTATCACCCGATCAGATCGACGCATGCGCACATTTTATGAAAGTCCGATATCAGACATAAACACCGATTGTTTTTGGAAGTGCGTCGATCTTATGGGATCCGATATAATCGACGAACGCGCACAGTTGTTCAGGAGCGAATGGATTTTCACCCCGATCGACACACAAGAGCCCATGATCCTCACACATGTCAAAGCAGTTTAGCAGGTCCGTCGACTTCACGATGTCGATGGACCCGCTAAATGTTAACTGCTTTATGCTAAGCTTATAGGCACGACTTATATGTCCAAGGCTTGCAGATCTCTCTTTGAAAGTGACATGTCGAGCATTCGAAAAGAAAGTATCGCGCAGCACGGGCTGAAAGCAATGGCCAAGCAAGGAAAGGCCGGACCTTGTAGCGCCTGCAAGAATCCCTGGTTAGCCACCTTGAAGTGCAAACTGTGTAGCAATTTTATCACCACAGTTGTAACGCGCACCCGCCCTCGCTGTATCCGAACGAGTGCAAGAATTGTGGAAAGCCCGCTCGCGACAACTGCCTATTTTGCGGGTTGTATTCAACGCAAACTTGCTTCCAATGCAAGCGCGGTTTCCACATGCGTTGCGCACAAAAGCAGCCAAATAATCGAGCAGGCGCTGGCTCTTGTGGCAGAGGGAATTGCCTTGGAAAGGCTGCGTTGGTCGCAGCCAAACCGAAATCTCAGCAACCTGCACGCGCGCCGGAGTTTTCGCAAAGTCAACTGCCTCCCGGAAGTAATAAGCGATCTTACGCTCCCCTTGTGTTCTTTTGCCTGATCACAGTTTTACGGATAAAGTTGAGTTAACTAGGTTTCTCGGGAGCAGGGAAGAAGAAGGCAGGCTCTTCTCCCGCCAGCAAGGGAGCGCATGTGGCTATCGAGGCCATAATTTGCCGTTTCTGTGAACGGCCTACTCCAGAAGGAGGCCACAGATGCCTGACATGTGGCAAGAAGTATCATGCTTTCTGCCTGGTGCGTTTACTTCGCTTGCGTCTTCCCACGATTGTGTTCTTCCCCTAGTTTTGAAATATCAATCATCCCGTGTTCTTTTACTGCAGTTGGAATGGAGAGGCCTGGAGGAGGTGTGCTGCTGTGGCGACCCAACGTGCATGGCTGCGCAAAACATTGAGGTGCGCGTCTTACTATCTGTATAGTATTCCCGCAGTTTTTTGGGTTCCTGTGATTGTGATTGTGTGCGCATCTTATAACAGGCACCTCCTACCTACACACCCCACAAGAACCCGACGGGGGTGGGCTCTTCTGGGACATCCCGAACCGTGACACAGGCTGGCCCATCTGGCGAGACCGAGGCTCCGACGCCAGCTTTGGAGTCCGATACACAACCCCCGGCTTCAGCGGTTACCCCGGCTGAGATCGCGCCCCTTCCCGTCGCGGTCGACTCGCCGCACGTGGATCCAATCCCCGAAGTCTCCGCACCCCTCGCCGCCACCCCCCCTTCTGAAACCGCCCCCCCTGCCGTCGCAGAGTCGCTCTCACCTGCGAATCTGACAACTTCCGAGGTACCCGCTCCCCACGCCGACAACCTTACCGAATCGGCAACTCCTGCCGTCGAGGTTGGACCCATACCATGGTTCAAAACCATGCTTTTGAATCCAACACCCGAAAACCCCACGCCCGTCGCCGCCAGCCCCTCCGAAATCCAGCCCCCTCCCGTCGCGGACCCGTCCCTACCTGTGGATCCAACACCCGAAGTCTCCGTACCCCACACCGCCACTCAATCCGACACCGTTTCCCCCCCTGCCGCCGCCCAACTGCCTCCCGCCTCCTCGGATACCGCAGCCCCTACCGCCGCGATCTTGCCAACCTCGGATCCAACTCCCGAAGCCCCTGCACCCCTTGTGGTTGCAGGCACCACCGATCCCCCCTATGTTTGGAAACGGTTGGCGGACAACCCACCCGCGAATAAACAGGCATTCACAGCTTTTGCAAGCATTCACCGGTTACGTGTGGAGAAGTTCAAAGATCTCTGCATCGTCACCGGTAGCGACGAGTCCTATTCCGTGAAGACCGGGTGGCAATTCGGGTGCATGGTCAGCCACAAGGACATCCCGAGGTCGCGGTTTCTGGCCGGAACCTTGGTGGCGGCTCAAATGAAGAGGGGGTGGTTTGTTCTCTGCTGGGGACCGGTCGATGCAAGTGAGACGGAACAACGGTGCAGCCTGTTACGGCTGAATCGACTTCAACCCATCAAAGAGAAACACATTCCATGTCCCCCAGGGAACTCCGATGAATTGTTCATGAAGGAATGTTGGCGTCTCCAGCAGCTGTACAACTTCTCCCCCACGGAAGAAGGCCAACGACCGGTAAATAATTTACTCAACCCAACCCAATTTGTTTTCTCCATTGCACACACGAACTACATGAAATTTCGGAAAGGTGACTGTGTTTTTTTGGCAGGTACGACCATACAATGCCGAGGAGCAAACGGATCAAAACCGGAACCGGTCCGAATTCACGTTGGAGCCCGGAGGCGCCCCCTCCGAGAGGGTGGTTTCAAAGAAGAGGAAGGATCCCCCTTCAGGCAAAACAAGTTCACGCCGGACGCGCGCGCGCGCCCCCCCTCGTTGCACGGAGTCGCGTTCGGTGCAGGAGATCGACCGGGGCGACGAGCATACTTCTCCCGCAGCGGTGGTGGTTCCCCGTCGGCCACGAGATCGCGCCCCCTGGGGTGTTCCACGCACACTCCAGCTCGACGACCCTGTCCCTGCCAGGGATTTTCTCGGTGAGGCGCTCCAAACGGAGCTGGAGCCTCCAAGTCTTCTTCGTGCACGCACACCGCGCGGTGCTCCTAGGCCGTGGACGTCGGAAACACAACCCGCTACTCCCGACAATCCCACTCCCGAGTCTGCCCCTGAGTCGGTGGTGCAAGATTCCACACCCCAGCAACATGGCTTCGCAATTCCCACCAACAACCTGAACCTGACACCGAACTCCGCTGCTCAACAACCTCCACGGGCTCCGAGTCCCTTGGCAACACTTCCCCTTGCGTCCGATGATGGGGTCTCCCAAGTCGTTGCGCAACTCCAACAGAGCCAGCAGGAATTGCTTGAGCGGCAAGCTGCCGCACACCAGGAGGAGATGCGCCAGCAGCAAGCCTGGTTTCAACAGCAGCTGGTGACTCTCCAATCTCAAACGGTCCTTGCGCCGGGCCCGGTGCAAGAGCCGTCCGTGACATCGCACCAAGTGCTTCCCCTTGGTGGTGGGGTTCCCAACATTGTGCCTCCAGCCACTATTGCTGGTGGCTCGGTGAACTCTGGCCCCGCGTTGTCTTCTTATCCCCTTACCAACCCGGGGTTTTCCGGGGCTCCCACGCCCTCCGTGACCACGCAATACCCCTACCCCGCAGGCTCCCAAAGCTACCAGAGGATGCTTATGCCACCTCCCGCGTACCCTACGCAGCTACCCGTCCGGTCTCCCTACCCAACTGGGGGGGACTACGTATCCCCGAGGGAGATTGCTATGCAAAATGAGCTCCTCCGCCAGAACGAAACCGCCTACCGTGAGCGGATGCAAGCAATTGAGGACCGTGAACTCGAACTCGCGCGTGCCCGCGCCACTGAACGTTTCAAGCAAGAGCAAAGGCGCTGGGGAGGCTTCTAGGCAGTAGTTCTGCTATCCATTACAGACAGAGAGTCTGACCGAAACCTGCAACCTGTATCGCAATGTGCGCATGGGTCCGTAGAGCTCTTTCGTATGAAGTAATATTACATCTTAAGTATTTGTTGTGCTTGCCTTACTAGAGCTTATCTCCTGGTAGCTAGATTTCCATCTCGGGAGAACTTGGAATTGCACATATTGCATTTTGTGTTGCATACCCTACGGTGTGTATGGCATATGCTTTATTATAACCTTGTGAATACGTACAAATATGTTAGAATTGTATTCTCCATTTCGGGACCCATTTTCCGAAACAAGAATGTGCAATTATTAGCGCATGATTCTAGCATCACCGAGCGCTAAAACCTAAATCATCGTTCACATATCAATTTGGATAGGAGCATATCATCACATACCAACTTTTTAAAACTTCTATACAACTTATATTGTAAAATACAAAAATTATGCAAAATCTACCAACTAATTTTGCTTACCATCCCAACCGAGCACGCGAGCAGTGACTCTAGCCTCGGTGCAGCCAGGCTACAGGTGGAAATCTGTATAATCCATTTCATGAGAGCATTGGCTCTAGACCTGGCACGACCGGGCAACAGTTAGAAATCTGGATAAAAGCTCTGCGCATTCCGAGGAGGCGGTAGGGGTTTAAAACCTTTTTTCCGGGCCGGCATCCCGAGAACTGCCGGGTAATTGGCAAACCTATTGTCATCACCTGTAAGTGTACCGTGTTGGAAGGTTTAAAACCTTGAGTGCAGTAATGGAGGTGAGATCTCGAGCCTTGGGGAAGCCTGGTAGTGTAGATGGCAAACCGGTGAGAGGCCGACCCTTGTGCTTAAAGAGGTTGAACTCCTTACTGCAGTGTGTGTCATGGGAAGTGTGATGTCATCCCAGACAACAGGCGGCTGAGACCTGTATAATCATCCTGAGCAACAGTAGAAGATCTGTATAAAAACTTCACCGGTCCGACGTGGTCAGCGTGGACGTGACCTTCCCTAAGGGGGGGGAGTTGTGCTAGGAGGCAAGCACAAGAGCCAGAAACGCAAGTAAAACGGCTAAGTACAAAAAGCAACTACAACTATAAGAGTACTCAGTACGGAGTACAGTATGACCGATCTGAATGATGTTGATGTGAGGTGCCTAGTCTGCTGTACGGAGTACATAGTACAGTTGAGCTATGAAGGGAGTTCATGAATGTATAAGAACTTCAAGATAGTGTAACCAGTTTCGG
Organism: Cymbomonas tetramitiformis; assembly: GCA_001247695.2. Taxonomy (NCBI): domain Eukaryota; kingdom Viridiplantae; phylum Chlorophyta; class Pyramimonadophyceae; order Pyramimonadales; family Pyramimonadaceae; genus Cymbomonas; species Cymbomonas tetramitiformis. The sequence continues at coordinate 41,845 of LGRX02007045.1, forward strand.
AGATGAGAACTGAACTGAGTAAAAAGTAACATAAAAAGTACGAAACCGTAACCGCTGTATATTTGTATTGAAAGCATACATTGAAAGCATAACTTGAAGTGAATATCGAAATCATATTCCGGATAGTTGACCGCCGTAGTATCGAAATCATACCTCGTGCAGTCGTTTAATAGTTAGTAATAGATAAGCCCGAAAGTGTAAAGAAGTGAAGAAGCTGGAGTGTAGCCTCCTACAAATAGGCTGTTAAAAGAATAGACTAGTGTGACTGACGCTGATGCCGTTTTGCGTTGCGCGAAGGGGGAAATTCCACAGATTGTACAATTCCTGTTGCCGCGCATACTACAGGCGTCTTTGATGACAGTGTGGCCAACTTTCATTCTGGGAGCTTTGCGGGCTTCGCAATAATAGAATAGTGTGACAGACGCCGTTTCACGTCACGCCGCAGATTCCATATATAGGTGTATGATTCCTGTTGCAGCCCTGATGCGAATTTGTGAATTGCCTTTTATTAATCCTGAAGGTATTAATATGTATTTTGATATTTCGTATATGATTTTACATAATATCACGTCATCATATCTATTACTTAATATTATGCCATCACCGAATTTCGATGCGCGCGATCTTCCACCATCCATTATTCAATTATCCCCAACTGCGTTACAAAGCTTTCACTGTTTTTTCGGTTTTCATCATCAATCGCCCTCGTGGGCTAGTGGTTAAGCGCGTGGCGTGTGTGCAGTGTGGAAGCGGCAGGTGCATGGATCGAAGCCGGACATGGAGTGGAGTGGAGACGGGGGTGGAGCAGCGGGATAAGCGCCTCGGTGGGCCGCCCCGAGAGCCGGGGGGTCAAGCCGGGGGCGCGGGTTAGAGGCAGGGGAGCTGAGCTGGGGACACGTCATTAAAGTGATTTATGTTCATATATTTTTCATATAAATATTACATTATAAACATTATATAATATAAAAATTTAAATACTTTTATATTTTACTTTTCCTGTATAAATTTATATAAGCGGCGACTTGACAAGAACCCTTGTCCGCAGACGTGTTATCCGAGTTGGACCAACCAGAGTCCTCCATTGTTAGCAACGGAAGACACTATGCAATGCAAATGGTAGCACGACGTTTTTGTAGCTACCCCCTACCATTTTTGTAGCTACCCGGGTTTGTAGCTTAGCTACAAAAGCTGCCGGGTTGGCCCGTTTTGTAGCTATAGCTACAAAAACTACCGGGTTGGCCCGTTTTGTAGCTATAGCTACAAAAACTACCGGGTTGGCCCGTTTTGTAGCTACAGCTACAAAAGTGTCGGAAGTGGCATACGGTATGCTATTTTGGAGCTAGCTACAAAAAATCAGAAATAATATTTCGAGCGTGGAGAAACACAAACGAATAGTACCGCGCATATGACTTGAAAAACAAAATTACTAAACAAGTAGTACCGTGAGTATGACATAAAACACAGGTGTATTATACGATTACATGGGGTCATTCATATTGCACGAGGCATAGGAGAAATAGCAAGCAAGCATTTCAGATCGATTAAGATACAAAAAGAATACGGATTACGCCCTCATAAAAGAATAGCATAATTACTTATTACTGCTAGGCTGCTAGTATCTAATAATGTAAGGATTCAACTAGCCGTGGGCGATATGAAAATCTAACCTAGGAAACTAGAGAACACTGTTCGTTCCAATATCTGCACAACCAAAAATGTTTCCTGCAGCACACGGACAGCGAATCAGTCAGGACGTTGGGAATCGAACCCAATACCGACAGCCTATTGCTGTCCGCAAATCGCCCTCGGGTGAGTGTGTACGTACATAAAAGACGTGTTGAAAACAGCAGCGGAACAGTAGGTTGGAAATCTATAATTTTGAAAATCTACAATTCTGAACATCAATCGGTGACAGCTGAGCAGAGCATGAAGTCACAGGATGCCGCCAGCAACGCTGCTGGCGACAAAAAGAAAATGCTCGACGTAAAAACAAAACCTGCAAAAAACGAAACGCTGATTAGTAAAGATGTTGAGAGTCGAACCCAACCCGTCGGGCTATTAAGAAGCCCGACGTTCTCCAAGCATCCCTTCAGTGGTCAGAGAGAAAGATACGTACCACCAGCAACGTTGCAGGCGGCTTCAGAAACGGCACAGTATGGATTATGGCAACGAACAAAAAAACAGGGCGCTGCTCAAGAAACATGCTACGAATCGGACCCAAACCGTCAGGCTTTGGAGAACCCCGACGGTCTCCAAGTATCCTTTCAACGCAGGAAAGGTTCGGCTGCTAGCGGGATGCGCCTGCTGTAAGATAGTTGCACTCGGAGGCCCCCGCCCCCGTCAGGATCAACACACACATACCGGAAAGTACGTCCAACGACTTTAGTATAGTGGCTTAGACAAGTGACGCGTAAAACCGGTTAGTCAGTAAAAAATACAACTGCAGGCAGCAGGCAAGCATGGAGGCAGAAAGCACGCCGCAAGCGAAGGTGCTATCTTGAAGTGTTGAGCAACGTGCCAAACCACGATATTAAAGATAGCGTCAATTGTTAATCGGTAATCGTCAGTGGTGACAGCTCGTCAAGGCCGCGGGCCCCGCGGCGCCCGCGGCCGCGTGACTCCTGAATATCCGATCGAATCTGCTAGCTGTGACTAGCGATCTAACGGTCATTCAGTCAAACGTTCGGTCGATGTTACGATCGGGCGGTCCGAACGGTCAACATACAGTTGATGTAAGAGTGAACGTTATGGTCGACGTCTCGACGAAAATTCATAAACGATAGAATCTGTTTTTCTGAAAATCGTGAAATCTTAAATCTGTCTGACCTGGCCTGCCTTCGAACCGCAGGATGCGTTGGGTGGTGTGGCTACAAAAATCTGAGGGCGCCGTGCGGTGATGCATCCTTGCGCACACTGGAACACTGGGATGTACCCCGGGAATTTCCAGGAAATTTTACCTTTCCCCTATAAGGGAACGAAGATTGTCCCAGAATTTCCGGGGGAAATTCCCGGTCGGTTCTGGGGCACCTACAAAAATGTCACAGTAGCTACAAAAATGTTAGGGGGTAGCTACAAAATGACCCCGTTATCAATGCAAATGGTGGGTGGTTGGTTTCGACGTTTAAAACTGAAGAGAAACTGCGCGGTTGGTGTGCGCTGGGTAGGTGCGGGGTAAATTCGGTAGATTTTTTTGTGCCAGGCGAGTTCGGTAGACTGTAAGGGTGGGTGACCAGGTGCGTTCGGTGAGACGGACCCAGAAAATCAAAAGATGATGCCACCGCAGAAGTGGCACAAGCTCATAACCTGATGAGAAGTGCAAATTTGAGGCTGAATATATATATATATATAGGTCAGAATGCACAGTAACGACACTAAACCCCGAAAGTCTAAGATGCGATAATATAAAACATAACTCTAGGTTTTATGTGTCAGAAAGTCTGACTGCACGACGTGTCACGGCAAGTGTCACATGCACTGCACTCCGAGGGGGACAAGGAGACATGCCCCCCATCTTATGGGGGGGAGGGGGGCAGTCTCTCCGTGATGGTTCCACTATAGGCAAAATTCTCTGGGTGTACGTGTTCATAAAGAAATCGAACCAACTCAAGAAGAAAGTGCATTCTGTTGAGACGCAGGGTTAAGTGCCGAGGGAAATATTTCGGAACGACCTCGATGATTTTAGGATTTTCGACGAACTTCCGTCCACATGGACAATTGTAAGCTGGATACGCTGTAAAGCAGCGACCAGCGAGGCACCGGAGTCCACCTCACCCGAAATGCCATATGTTTTAAGTCGCGCGTTCCTCAACTAGGCCGCAATAATCCCAAAAACGAATGCATACAAAATAATGTAGAGAGACCATAGTTCTTGTCGAATGAAAAAGAACTGTCGCCATAAAACTCCCTCCCAAGCTCATCCACAACAGCACAAAGCTGCAGGCGCTGCTGTATCCTGCGCAAGGTGGTAGAGGGTTCGTAGTTGAAAATTTCCGGTTGCGCCAAGGCAGTATGTGTTGGGAGCTGGGAATCATCATTTGAGTCTTTCGCAGGCTCCAAGTCAAGAGAGCACTAGAAAACTATTTATTCTGCAAACAGAATTTCTGCGCTGCGCAAACTGTCAAAACCTGTTGCCTGCGAACCAACCGAAACCTTGCGGGTCTGCTGTGAAGCACACTTTAGAATCGGAGCCGCCGGCTCGTTCAAGGACTGTGACTGCTCCACGAAAAAAACAGTTTGTGAGCAGGCATCCGACTGCGAGACAGAAACAACGGCAGAAATGGCGGGTTGAGAGCAATCGAATCTATTGATGCCCATAATAGGCGCCAAATGAGAACTACGGAACGCCACTCAAATTCTCGCATACTCATCAGTCTTTTTGCCAGTACCACCAGATGGTCGTTCTTCAACCGTTCCAACTTGAAAAACGGTTGTGTACGGTCGCACAATTTTATGTACTCCACCTGCTGTGCTAGATCACCAGGCGAGGTCCAACTAAATTCCACAATTTGCCCCCTCGGACTACGGCGGCGAACGCGTTTGGGGCTACTGCTCGGATGACGATACCGAAAAAGAGCAGTAGCCCCACTTCCCACCACAGCACGTCCTCAGAAATCACGCAAAAAAGTGAACTGGGACTATAACCTACTGATATATCACTGCAGAGCCAGTACATGATATATCGGGCGTGTGAGGTGAAAATATCGGATAAACGAACAAACATATATACCGTGTTCAGACTAGCTGAGCTATGACCTGTCATACTATGCCAATAGCCATAAATCAGTATAGCTTGCGTAGTTTCCCTTGTTGCGTTTTACTATCGTCGATTCGACGAGATGAGCCCTCCGCGGGAAGCGCTATAGCACGCGCTCGATGATAGTGGGAGTAGCCCCTTGTTTGCACTTGATGCTTGATATGCAGGGCTACCGAACACTCCTAGGACATGGTCCTTTGGTCTATCAGCGTAAATGTCTTATTATCATTTAGGGTTTCTTTGAGCATGCGCGTAGTCAAATGCCGAATATCGTAGTATGCGTCAAATGGTTTCATTCTTTGAGTATATGGGGCGGGGGGCAATTTAATCGACAAAAACAAAATTCACGAGTTGTGCTTGCATGCGATTTTAACTATTTTGGATACCGAATAAAGAGGGATCGAACCTCCGCCCTTCAAGGTTCTAGTAGTGACATGCGCAACCCAATTATCCCACTGAACTGTGCCAATCGAATGCGAGCTCATCAGCTGAATACATTATTTTTGTAAAAGCATCCTTCCTCCCTAAATAAATAAATCAATTGAAACGAAAAGCTCACGACGACTCTCCGTAGGTCTCGTTAGAGTGATGGGACTCAACACAACGTAGTATAGAGCGCGACAACGAGTTCTCCACACCATTAGTACTGCATTCTAGATACAAATATACCCTATTATACCCAACAATACGCTCCCAACTGCCGGGCACCATGTGTAATACCCAAGCTCCCCTTGTTCTCCCAATTATTGCACATAGGTTGCTAGTGAGCTGCAAAGACCAAACTATGCGTTTGTGGCATGCTGAATCGGTTGTCAAAATCTACTGAACCGTACTAAATGTACTAAACCAGTTGCCAAAATCTTGTTCGGCTTGCTCACTCTAGTTCTGATGTTCTGTGCTCCTCGGTATCACATTTTGTTTGCTCTCCATCGAGTTGAGGCTCACTGATCGTCCATGGCTTCATGAATGCATCTATGGAACCTGCAAATCACGCGAACGTGGGACACGATCAGCACAAACTACCTCAAGCAAGGCCCAACATGTTGAACCGAGCACACCCAGCCCAATGGCGGTTGCATAAGCCATTAAGGTGAATACACAATTAACGAGCTCCGCGCCACAACATTTCGTCAAAGGTTTGCGAGCCTGGCGGATGATCGTGCAGCTGTGGAGGACCTGCGAAGCTTTGCGGAAGGAGAGTCACGTGGTTTGCGTGGTTTGCGCAGGGCCGGAGCGAGCTTTGTGGAGGATCGCGGCAGCAAAGAATTGCGAGCTTTGCAGATGTTCGCAAGCTTTGGGGAGGGGAGCCGTGAGCTATGCGGAAGGGTTGCGAGCGTTGCGGAGGGATGAATTTTGTGAGCCTTGTGGAGGACCGTGAGCTTCGCGGAGGTTTGCAAGCTTTGCAGTTATGGAATTGGCTGAACGTAGAGCTCCAAGTTTTCCTTAGCAGTGTGAAGAGATTTTTCTGAGTTTCTCTCTCTCTCGCTGAATACCGGAGTACAGAGCAACGGTATTCAGACTTCGGTGACAGACCTACAGTACCAAGACGTGACGCAGAGTAAAATGGGCAGTGTGACACAATTCAAGACTTCACTGAGTGGCCAACTTCTGGTTTCTGATGACGCCTAGACAAGACTAAATGACATCGCTGATTCTGTTTAGCCTTGACACGGACATTCCTGAACCGTGTCGGAGGAAGTTCTCCGTTCGAAATCACTGCTCTCTACAGACCTTGCTGTACCTTTAATTTGAAGTAGTTGAGATTCTTGTCCAACTTAAACAAGAAGCTGTCAGCGCCTCCGAAGCTTCCTATTTACGCAGCGAATGGACAGTCTGACACGGCGCGCGCAACTGAACTCATTTCAAGCCTTACACTTTCTCATCCGTTTCCGGATGCTTCAGCTTCCCCGGCATGACCGTTTCCTCACTCGCTGTCGGAATAGGGTAGCAGAGTGGCACACGATTGAGCATTCCGATTGCGGTGTGTTTGCCCCGGCGAGCCCGTCACATCTGGGGCACCCCAGGACTGCCTTGCTCATTCATGCTCGGTATGAGTTCCTGGCGGAGCTGGAGGAATGCGCCGCATTGGGACACGTGCGAGAGCACATTGAGAACGTTGCGTGAGATGTTGGCAAGCCAGAACCAGATGATCCGGCATATACACAGCAGTGCATCCTGACTCTGTTGTACGTCCGCCCACCTCAACAGCCCCTTGCCCTCGAGGTCTGGTCACACATTCTGCTCGGGAGGAGCAAGACGACCTCTCCGCTGAACCTGCTTCAGAGCCGCTCCGCACACCTGCTGCTCCTGGGGACCCTGGTCCTTCCTCAGTGAACAACCCGTACTCTGTGCTTGGAGGACTTGGGCCGGTGGATGTCGACTTCTCCACCGGCCACACTTCCAGCACTGTTGTGGGATTCACTACACCGCTGGGTGCCGAAGCTCTTCGGCCTCGACGTGGTGGTGGCATGTTTCCTGGGGACACTTTGGCGACTGGACAGTGCTGTGGCTTCTCGGTGGAGCCTCGATCGCTACATCCGGCGGTGGAGCTTCTGTCGAAAGAGCTCGACTATTGGTACCCTTCTGGTTGCCTCATTCCTGACGGGTCAGCCGGATTGATATCGACAGTGCTAAGCTCTTGAAGAGTTGCTCGACGGAGCATGGGCACCTGCTCTGTTACCTCCGATCAAGGTTGTGTTCAGGCCTACCAGCGGACCTACCCGGATGCTCATGATTACCGCCGCTTAGGGAGGGGAGGTGGGGTGGGGGGGTGGGGGGCTAGGAAGTCCCTTGGGCAGTGAATCTGGACTTATGGTTGCAGGCGAGGCCGAGATGATCTCTCCGATGTGGGGGGTGGTGCACTCCTTAGGTCGCTATAGACCTGCACTTCACTACACACCGCACTACTATCTGGCAGGCTCTTCAGCAGCTGGGGAGTGCTAACTCCTTGGGGGCTGTGTCACATCTTCGGTGAGGCAGGGCTGCGGGAGCCACGGCCTAGCTTGCACGGACGTTCCGTGGCCGAGAGGTTCCCTTCCTCAGCGTGACGTTTGGCGGTGCTACACTTCATGATCCGTTGGGGCTGGCGAAGAGCATCGACTTTGCCTCATAAGCATGACTCGGATTCGGACTCTGAGCTTTCAGACTATTCCTGCACTGGCTCGGATGATAACCTCTCGGAGCCACCGGCTTGCTCTATTCCTGCACTGGCTCGGATGATAACCTCTCGGAGCCATCGGCTTGCTCTCTGACGACGTCTGTTTTGGGATTCCGGCAACCTCGGAGTGTACAGCACACCATCAAAGCATTTACAAAAGCGAAACCGCGTGACACAATATTCAGTGGAAAGAAAATGGCGGTTGTGCGCTTTGAGGAGGGTCGCGCGCTTTGAGGAGGGGCGCGCGCTTCGAGGAGGG
>LGRX02007046.1:0-33934 GCA_001247695.2 Cymbomonas tetramitiformis
GTTTTTTATATGTATATGTATTATTTTGTGTGTGCTTAGCGCGCTCATCCTTGGCATGCGCGGAACTTTGACTTGGAGTGAACGGGAAGATTCCCGCGAGTCCTTTGCACTCGAAATAGTTGGTTCAAATCCAACTCACTCCACCTCTCCTTTTCAGTTTCCTTCGTTAATTTCGTTTGTCACTTATATTATCTTTCATCTTTACTAAACGTTACTTGGTTGGTTTTGTTTTTCAGATCGCTGAAAATATTCGAGTGGTGAGATCAATTTTTCCACCATCATCTCGCGTTCACATTCGCGCTTCTCTGAGGTTCCTAGGTTGCTAGTTATGTTTTGCACAAGGGCATCTTTAATGCGTTTTCCGCTTTTTACTAAGTGTTGGTTCTTTGCTTTACTTTTCAGATCGGCTGTTTTGCCCTAAATGGAGAAAATCGACCGCCTCGAGTACTTCATGAGCTTCAAGCTTCCCTTCGAGCGTGCTAGGTTGATAGATTGTTTACAATCGTAGTGTTGGAACTAGAAATCGTACGAATAGAACGCTATTTTGCGTATTGGTAGGATAGAGATGAGTAGTCCCAATTGTATCCCATCGTGCCTAGCTAGCTACACTATCGTATCAATATGATTGTATTAAACATGCTCGAGTGTTCCATGCGTATGCGTGATGTGCTAGGAAACTTTGGTAGTGTGACAGAAGTCCATTCCTTTGTGCGGGTACCTGGTGGAACGGTACACAAGTGCCCTGGGACAGGTGGTGATGGATCCCTCCATGGGTTCCGGTAGTTGCGGAGTGGCGGCGATTCGGGAGAAAAGATGCTTCTACGGGTTTGAGCAGAAACAAACCAACTTTTTTGCAGCCCTGTTCCACCTCTCCCATGCCGTGCAGTCTTACTTGGACGGCACTAACGAGGAGGAATACTCTCCACCTTAGGCCCCCTTGGGGTAGCTGGCTAGGTAGATGCAGATGTTACGTTTAGTACGCACAGATAGCTCACAGGTTAGGTTCATGATTAAGGTGGGAACGTGCAAGCGGGAAGGTCCCAAAGGATGAAGAGCTAGGTTTCTAGTTTTTGCCGCGGCATTAGTAGTTGCTTCCATGAAATGGGCCAGCCGAGTGTGTTGGAACAATGAACATGATGTAATCTATAATTGTATTAGCCACCGACCGCCCTGCATCAAGAGTCTTGGTGCAGGCCTCGGGAAGAATTAGTAACGATGGGAAAAAAAAGTATGTTTCCTTTTTATGGTTTCACGCGTCATCCTGAAACTCATAAAAGCCAGCGTTCGAATTAAGGCAATTGCGCATCCCAAAAGGACAACCGTAATGACGCAACCTTCAAAGTGGAGTTCATAAAATTCCTCTCATTAACAGTATGTCCCAAAATGACAAAGTCGGGTCCTCGTTTCCTCGTAACCTCGTTACTTGAGTTTGGTGTATACTAAGTATATGTGTAGAATAAATTGTTGAGTATTAGATATACCTATTGCAACGGGTGTGCGAAGCGTGTATGGCCGATTCCGACAAGTGACATCGGGCTGAGAAATGAATCCAAGCTTAGAGTTTGAAGTGGTTGTACCGTATACGGTACAAACCGCTCCATAGGGGTTAACGGGGTTGGAGGAGGAGACCGATCACGGGTGGGATTGCGTAGCTCTGGCACAAATGATACTTCAAGACAACCCCATTGCCAGCAAAGAACAAGAGACGAGGCGTGCGGTGGAGGGTCAGGCCGTGCAGGTAACTGACAATTGGACGTTGGAGTCGCCATACGTCTACGCTGACCTGCTGGCCCAGATGTTGCAGACCAGTGTCTGTGAAGTCAGCGAGCCAGCTGATTTTAACGATGATCATACCCGGGATATGGAAGAATCGCTTGCAGGTTCTGCAGCCTGCACGGACGCCACCGACCCTTCAACCTGGGGCCAAGTGCAGACGCCGCAACGCTGGGGGTTTCTTCTGTCCTTCAAGGCGAAGAACAAAAGGCTGCAACCCGAGTTGGCGTTTGTTTCGACGGTGAAGTTCATGTTGTATCAGATGCCAAAGGACTGTCCTTACGCGTCGGACGCCATCCTTATCATGCATCCCCGACACGAGTGCGAAGTATTTGCTACTGTTGCCGAGGCAGTATTATGCGGTATTGAGAAGTTCCAGGAGGTGAAGGGTATTACCAGGATTGCACTGCCAGCAGGCAAACCTACTCCAGTCAGCCTGGTAACCACGATAACCGTCAACCTGGAGGGGCTTCCGTATCTGCAAGCGCGTCTTTCCGGGGAAGTGGCGAACTCCGGGATGGTTGTCAGTTACCAGAAGTTTGATCCTGATCAGCAGGTAAACACGGAATTGAACAAGAGCGGCGAAGTGGAGGGAAAGTCGATCTGCCCGGCGTTCAAGACTCCCTACGTTTCTGGACGCGTGCAATACATCGTATTGAACACATATTGCATGCATATTGCACGCGTATTGACAATAAATGTTCAATACAATAAAAAATGTTACAATATGTGTGCAATATGCCAGCAAGCGCTCCAACATGTGTGCAACATAGTATTGCAGTGAGCCCTCATGTATTGGAGACATATTGAAGTCCTGATGCAGAGAGTTATTTCAATATGCCTTCAACACATGTGTAGTATAGGGTTGGAGACATGCACCATGCATGTCGCAAACACTATGAAGGCATGTTGCAGACATATTGCTCACATATTGTATACATATTGTAAGTCAACATTCAATATGTTGGATACACACTGCGGACCTACTGCATACGTATTGAACATGTAAATTCAATATGATGTATATATATTGCGGACCTATTGAATATGTATTGAAACGGAACATTCAGTATGTTGGATACATACTGCGGACCTACTGCATACGTATTGAACATGCAAATTCAATATGTTATACATATATTGCGGACCTATTGCATATGTATTGAAACGGAACATTCAGTATGTTGGATACATACTGCGGACATATTGCATACGTATTGAACATACAAATTCAATATGTTGTATATATATTGCGGACCTATTGCATATGTATTGAAACGGAACATTCAGTATGTTGGATACATACTACGGACCTATTGCATACGTATTGAACATGCAAATTCAATATGTTGTATATATATTGCGGACCTATTGCATATGTACTGAAACGGAACATTCAGTATGTTGTATATATATTGCGGACCTAATGCATACGTATTGAACAAGCAAATTCAATATGCTATATATATACCGTGGACATATCGCATATGTATTGAAATAAAAGTTGCCTATGTCAAATATATACTATAGACCTATAACATACATATTGCACATTTGCAACATGCAGTGTGTTTACTATGTATCCACTATGCGTATGCTATGCGAGATAAACAAAATAAGAATACAGTCGTAGGGAACACTCGAGCATCTTTACTACGATTGACATGTATCTAGCTAGGCACAAAGAAATACGAATGGGACTATCAAATTTACAAATACACAAAATAGTGTTCTACTCGTGCACTCTCTATTTACAAGATGCCAACCTAAAATCAATGTATTCATCTAGAACGCTTGACGGGATGCTTGAAGTTGACGTTGTACTCGAGGCGGTCGATTTTCTCCATCTCGCTTTGCTCCAAAACAACCGATCTAAAATGGAAAATAAAGAGCCAACACTTAGTAAAAAAGCGGAAATGCACAAAAGAATATTCTATTGAAAACATAAAGGACTTATCAACCTAGAATGTTTGAAGGGATGCTTGAAGTTGACGTTGTACTCGAGGCGGTCGATTTCCTCAATTTCGCCTTGCTCGAAAACAGCCAATCTGAAAAGGAAAGTAAAGAGCCAACACTTAGTAAAAAGCGGAAAAGCAAAAAACAAACCTTTATTGAAAACATAATTAACAACCGAGCAACCTCAAATAAATGCGAATATGAACGCGAGATGAAAACCTAATATGACTTCGCCACGCCAACGTTTTCAGCGGATCTGAAAAACGAAACCAACCAACTAACGTTTAGTAAAGAAGAAAGAAATTAGCAGTCGTCAACGAAAGAAGCAAAGGAAAGTAACAGGGGGATGTGGAGTGAGTTGGGTTTGAACCAACTATTCCGAGTGCAAAGGACTCGCGGGAATTTCCCGTTCACTCCTAGTCAAAGTTTCACGCATGCCAAGTACGAGCGCGCGAAGCACACACAAAATGATACACACGCATAACCAAAACATGCACTGCAAACCAATGCCATATTGCAACCTGTGAGAATTAAAAATATCACAGCACGCAACTCACTGGCGAGGCTGCTGCAACACTGCTGACGGCGAACTGTGAAGAGAGCAATGCCGTGAGTTTGAACTTTACCGTTCAGAAAAATCGAAGTGTTCAAAAACTTTCCCTGCCGTTCAGAAGTCACATCGGATCGACGCGTCATGCGAGCACGATCGACGATGACGACGATGATGACGATGCGATGTGTCAGACTTCAGTGAAAATATTACTTAAAATTATAGCGATATTATCAATTTCATCGTACTGGTCTAGTGGTTTCCCATCGATCTCATAGACTTGCGGTGACGGGTTCGAGCCCCATTGAAAGTCTTTTCGGTCCATACTGTGGGTCATTTCGGGTACTTCTTGAGCATTTTGGGGGTACTTCTTGAGTTACGATTTCGGCCGTTCGATTAACGAACGAGGGGTGCAGATTCTCCTAAAAATTAAAATTCTAAAATTGTTTCCCCGAAAATTGTTCAATCTGTTCAATACTACTGCAATACATGAGGGCTCACTGCAATACGTTAGCGCTTGCAGGCGTATTGAAATGGCGTATTGGAGATGGGTCGAAAAAGTGCCAAGTCAGTTTTGCGAAGATCCGTCTGACGTGGCACTGGCAAAGCTGACATCAGCAGTTTTCAATACATCTCCAATACGCCATTTCAATACGCCTGTAATCGCTAACGTATTGCAGTGAGCCCTCCCGTATTGAAGTAGTATTGAACAGATTCTCCTCTAAAAAGTTTTTTAAATTTTTGTAAAGGTCAATATGCGTGCAACCGCGTGCAACCGCCTGCAGGGCTCAAGGCAGGGATCACTTCAATACGTGAGGGCTCACTTCAATACGTGAGGGCGCACGTCAATACGTGAGGGCTCAAGACCTTGAGCCCTGCCTTTAGCCCCCCCTTTCAGTATGCTGCGGAAGTGTTGAAGTGAGCCCTAAAAAAGTTGAAAAAACATGTTCTTCAATTATGGTGAGACTTGTTATATGGACTCAGGAGCTATATTTTGCGACATAGCTTGTGTGCGTTTTTTGTGGGGGGGGTCCGAAAACCTACTTTTGGGTTATTGCTTTACTTGAAAGTTCCTTCAGCATATCGTCAATATGTCCGCAGTATATGTCCAACATGTTACAGCATACTTGCAGTACATTTTCGAAGGGTGATGGGCGTGGTAAAAGGGGACTTCAATGCAGTATGGTCCGAGGAGATCAAATTGTTCATGGTGAAAAGCGACCTCGCCATGAACGATCCCCTCAATCATCATCACCAAGTGATGCGGAGCGACATCGAACCGGCTTGCCTTCGGCTAGAGCCGCCGCCCTCGTCCAAGGGAAGGCGCCCCCCCCCGTACAACAATCTTCGTTAGCCAAGCGCGCGATGAGAAATCCCGCGCAAGGCGGGTGCTTAGCCGATCGAGAGCCGATCAAAGTCTTCCAATGCTCAGGAGGGTACATCCCTCAAACCCCCTCCCAATATCAAGCTCATATTCCCGGAAGGTTGGAGTACCGCGGAAGGCTTCCGCGACCCGGAGTATGAAACGATTACGAAGAAGGAACGCCTTTTGGCGTGGATTGCGCCTCCACATCTTCCAATATCTACGAGGGAACTGGAGTTGTCCGCGAGGTAGCACCCTTTCTCTTTCTTCTCGACGTTGAGGTTGTGTCTTTCTTGCTTCACAGGACTCTTTGCTACATGTATGCAACATGGTTACCATATGTTGCATACATATTGAGATTATATTGTAGGGATCCTGGAACACATTGCAAGAAAGTCGATGCGCACTATGTGGAAGTGGACACGGTATGGCATCATAAGTGGCTGCCAACGCGACTGCTCCCGCACGATTTCTCCAGATTGGCGCACGATTTATCTCCAGACAATACCGCGTGGCCGACTTGGTTACCACCTTCCGACATCTTGGAGCTAGAACCGGCAACGGTAACCTTTAAGGGGAAATCGTTTCGACTTGTTCCACCGGTGCCTAATTGCTTGCAACGGATTGTCGAAAGGATTCGTGGCATGCAAGAGGCAAGGTAAGGGACTCTCGCGGGGCATGATTTCCCTCCCACCATTCATCACGTGGCTCGCTGCAATAGTGCTGCAGTACGCTATCGTGATGGTTGCAGCATGTTGATGGGATGTTGAAAACATGTTGGGACGATATTGTGCAGAGATGCGGGCGAGGCGCCCCCCGAGGCGCACGAGGCCCAAAGCAAGGAGTCCCCCCCGCCGCCCAATGCTGAGGCACACTAGAGACGGGGACAGAGGGAAAGTGACAAGCCAGTGTTTCGTCCGCGCATCCTTCCCCAAGAATGATGCCGATGCCGATGACGAGTGGGAGGACAGGTACGACCTCAACCACCAGTTTGCATGCTTCTTTGCCTTTTCGTATATCTCTGCAACATATATGCAATACGTCCCCAACATATTGAGGGTATGTTGTACGTATATTACAAAAACATTGAACATTTCGTGCGCAGGCATGGTATCATCAACGCCATTCTGCGGGTTAGCATTGGCGGTGTGCTCTACACTTTTTTAAAGTGTGATTGGCTACCCGTGCCCACGGAAGCTCAGATCGCAAGCTTCAAGCTGAAGAACTGCTCCATCCTCGGCGTGGACAAGGTTACTTACTACACCTTCAACCCATGGGACACCTCCAAGTACACTATGGACAACCGAGAGCCCTACCTACTGGCCAATCAAGTCCAAGCGCAAGTAGTGATAGTCAAACACCCCTGCATGGATTCAGCGGTGATACTTGATACGAGCGACCGCAATATGGAGAAACTTGCACTCGTTGATAGGCCCGTAGGTAGTGATGGTCACTTTGACACATGCGGGAAGTGTAGAGTCGGTGGCGAGCTCCTTCTGTGTGAGAGGGCAGGCTGCAAAGAGGCTATGCACGTGCGATGCGCAGGGCTCACCGACATCCCCACTGGAATGTGGTACTGCAGAAAGTGTGATGACGCATAGTAGTGCCTCTGTACACATTTAATATACCTGTAATATACCAGATACGTATTGCGGACATATTGTAAGTATTGTGCAATATGTGAGCAGCAGGGGGGTCTTACCCCTTTACCCCATGCAGTCATGTGTTGCATAATTCACTCTGATTGTAGACATATTGCACATGTACTAAAGATATTCTGCATGAGGGAATGTTTCAATATGTGTTCAACACATATATTGCAAACGTGTTGAATGATTCATCTGATTGTAGACATATTGCACATGTACTAAAGATATTCTGCATGAGGGAATGTTTCAATATGTGTTCAACACATATATTGCAAACGTGTTGAATGATTCATCTGATTGTAGACATATTGCACATGTATTGAACGATTCCTTATGCGTGAATGTTTCAACATGTGTTTAACACATGTTCAGTACGTGTGTTGCAGGCGGTTGCAGACATATTGAACACCCCTCCAATCGTTTTGCCTTATTTCAATACATCGGGGCCCCAATTCAAAAAGCCCCCCAGAACCGACTTCTGCGATACGCGTCCAAATGCCGTGAAAACTTGTCCCCATAACGCTAGACCCTTCCTTAGATGATACCAAGTGCTAGTGGGTGAGTCTGACACCATTTGGGTGCCCATGCTAGCATACTCATTTTCGCTGTGTCCAGGCTGATCGCGGTTCAATAGTTTGGCCAATATGTTACACGTGTATTGGAATGTCCAGATATTAGCATACCGTCTTCAATATGCCTCCAATATGCCTCCAATACGTGTTCAACACGTGTATTGAACCCGTCTAGAAACGTAGGGACTGCTGACGCGCAGCTGCCCCACCAGGCACGCCATACTCATGGTGCCTAGGGGTGGCGCGCAGCGTGTGCACGGCGACCGGGCGCCATCGAGGCCCTTCGGAGAGGAGATGAACGGGCCTGGGAGCGTCACACCGCACACGCGTGCCCCGGCGACGAGCGCGGAGCGCAGCACCCACGTGAGGGTCTCTGCTGAGGCCTGTGTGGCCGACGCTCCGGGCGAGATGGCGCCCAGCGATGGGACGCTTCGCCACACGCAGACAAGGGGCGCCGCCCTTGTGCTCGTGTCGCTACAGGGTGAGCACGAGAGGTGCTCGCCCGCGCCCTTCCCCACGGCGCCGTGAGAAAGCGTCCAGGCGTGGCCCGCTTTTCTTTTGGAGGGGAAGAGAGCGCGCCGCGGGTGGCACACGATGACCACCGCGAGCGCGCCGAGCGTACCGCCACGAGGCAGCCGGATAGATGGCCGCTGTCTCGGGCCGCGTGACGCGCGGCTGCCCCACCAGGCACGCCATACAGTACTCATGGTGCCTAGGGGTGGCGCGCAGCGTGTGCACGGCGACCGGGCGCCATCGAGGCTCTTCGGAGAGGAGATGAGCGGGCCTGGGAGCGTCACACCGCACACGCGTGCCCCGGCGACGAGCGCGGAGCGCAGCACCCACGTGAGGGTCGCTGCTGAGGCCTGTGTGGCCGACGCTCCGGGCGAGATGGCGCCCAGCGATGGGACGCCTCGCCACACGCAGACAAGGGACGCCGCCCTTGTGCTCGTGTCGCTACAGGGTGAGCACGAGAGGTGCTCGCCCGCGCCCTTCCCCACGGCGCCATGAGAAAGCGTCCAGGCGTGGACCGCTTTTCTTTTGGGGGGGAAGAGAGCGCGCCGCGGGTGGCACACGATGACCACCGCGAGCGCGCCGAGCGTACCGCCACGAGGCAGCCGGATAGATGGCCGCTGTCTCGGGCCGCGTGACGCGCAGCTGCCCCACCAGGCACGCCATACTCATGGTGCCTAGGGGTGGCGCGCAGCGTGTGCACGGCGACCGGGCGCCATCGAGGCTCTTCGGAGAGGAGATGAGCGCGCCTGGGAGCGTCACACCGCACGCGTGCCCCGGCGACGAGCGCGGAGCGCAGCACCCACGTGAGGGTCGCTGCTGAGGCCTGTGTGGCCGACGCTCCGGGCGAGATGGCGCCCAGCGATGGGACGCCTCGCCACACGCAGACAAGGGACGCCGCCCTTGTGCTCGTGTCGCTACAGGGTGAGCACGAGAGGTGCTCGCCCGCGCCCTTCCCCACGGCGCCATGAGAAAGCGTCCAGGCGTGGACCGCTTTTCTTTTGGGGGGGGAAGAGAGCGCGCCGAGCGCACTGCCACGCTAGCCATTTCTTTGATGGTGAGGACGTGGCCCAGCCGCTGGCGAGGGGCGCTCCTGGACACACGCGAATTGAGGACCTGGTGAACCTATGGCATACGGTTGAAGCGGACGACGCGTAGTAGATGGAGAACTGAGTTTGTGCGCCTGCACGACGAGCATATGTGACCTCTTGACCGAGGTCCCCTACTTGCAAAGATTTTTGTTCCGTATTATCGACAACCTTGGTAGCCGATACGAGTGTTATGACCATCATGATGGCGGGAAATTGAAGGCCGAAAGCTGCCTTGATATGAGTAGTGTGCCGCTGTGAAGAGCGCCAGCGATGTGACCTTAGCGGAGCCCTCAAGCTAATCAGATGAGCAAACGCGATGAGCAAAGTTGTAACGTATATGTTCGCGAGGACGCTTCCCACGTGAAGGGGGGGGGAGTTGTGCTAGGACAACATAGTGTGTCATGCGCGGATGACTCAGCAGTGTCATACATGCTAGCAGTGCCATACGCGCCTTACGATATTAGCGCCCGAGACCCCTGTTGAGGAAGAGACCCCCCTTAGTGGGAGTACACAGTACTAGTGTACGGTGTAATAAGGTGTCATAGTGAAGCACTGACACCTCATACTGCATGATACTGTAGTAGAAGCATCTGATAGGTTAATGGGACTTGGCCATGCTGACTAGGATTAACTCAGGGAGTTGAGTGAATAAGTAATGGCCAAGGCCAAAGAAACAGTTGAGTTTCCAAGAGTAAATACAGCCGACATGGCAAAAGATGTAATCCTAATTCTTATATGCAAGTAATATGCATTGAGTCTGGACATAGATCCTAAGAACCAGCATAGTTTGGTTAGCATTAAATAAGATATAGAGCATAATATAGAACCTTGCACTATATCTTATCCACAAGTAG
The DNA here is from genome assembly GCA_001247695.2 of Cymbomonas tetramitiformis. Classification (NCBI taxonomy): domain Eukaryota; kingdom Viridiplantae; phylum Chlorophyta; class Pyramimonadophyceae; order Pyramimonadales; family Pyramimonadaceae; genus Cymbomonas; species Cymbomonas tetramitiformis. Next base: position 10,319 of record LGRX02007046.1, read on the forward strand.
TTTCACAGTGACTGTTAAGTAGAGGGTTTAGTACTGCCTCCTACAGGTGGTGTTATGATGCACGTTGATGATGATGAAACGAATGCGATATAAGTAGTGCATATTTGTTGTACTGCATGTTCGATAAGGAAGTGTATGCGACGCATAACTATTAAAGTCCACATTTACACAGAATGGGCTATGCTACACAGAACGCATCATGAGTGATGAGTGCCCCCCATTTGTTGGGCACTCACCGCGTGACGTGATCTAATCGGGCCTGGCGGAGGAGCGTCAATCCGTTGGGCCGTTCCTTGCCTTATTCTAATTCAGGTTTCGACAGAGTGGTTTCCGACCGGAGAGGGAGCATGGTGACTAGGACGACGGATATTACTATGATGACATCAACCGGGAAGACAGGTCTACCCGCTTGCCCGGGCCTTCCATAGGCCACGCCAGTCCGTCTCAGCCCCCTGGGCCGATGTATGCCCACCCATGTGGAGACACAAGGGCTACATGCGTCAACGACATACCGGAGGGGCTATCGGTGCAGGGGGTATGACGGCAGCGGTGTTGGCGGCGGTGGTGGATGGGGGCGTACGTAGGATGGAATGTCGTTTTTCAATTCAGTTGCATCGCCGAGAGTGGTGGGAGCTATGGCGACGGGGGGTCGGTAGCTGACGAGGTGGTAGTTGGTGGTGGGAGCTCAGTGGTGGTATGAGGTGGTGGGGAGTTTTGGCGGCATGGCTCAGTTGGTCGGTGGGTGGGGATTCAACAGGGCGGGGAGAGAGGGCGGCGTTGGGGATGCGGTCAGTGACAGGGTCGGTGGCGGGCGGGGCGCTCTGGTTCTGTGGGTTGCGGTGTTGCAGTGGCGGTTGGCATGGGATCAGGTTGGTCATTCCAAAGGTCATTAAGGATCTCATCAAGTTCCTGCTGTTGGACATATTCAGCTAGGGCTTCATTTGCTTCAAAGCTTTGGGCAAGGGGATTCATAATCCTCTAAGATCCAACAAAATCTAATAGGATCCGCCAGCAAAATTCGCTAAGATTCGGGAGGCGATCTCAATTAGACTTGGCCTTAAGATTTCACACAAGTTACCATAAACCTTCCGTTACGACATTCAGTTTTCCATCTTCTAGAATGGAACGAAAGTTCTTCAAATCGGTAATACATGTTCAACCCAGACAGCTTCGGCAATGCTCTTTAGCGTTCCACCTTGTCTTGTTTGGTCTCGCGCGGTAAGCACGAAGGCCTACGTACACAACGTTCACGAATGATACAATTCGCAAATACACATTAATAGTACATGACCCGTTAATAGTACAGGACCCATTAATAGTACACGTTAATAGTCTGTATTTCGCTTTAGACTTAGATGTCAAGGCTCATACGATGTGAAGATTGGAAAACGTGCAAACTCACATTTATGCCTGCACTCTCATAGGCCACGTTGTTAATCATAGAGCTTAGCCGTAGATGAAGTGTTCGTAGCACAGCGAGTCATGTGAAATTTCGCTAGATACCACAACATCCTCCCCTCGATTCGTTCTGTTGCCGCTCCATTTCTAAACTCTTCCCTGCAGAGACTCAATATCACCCCCAACTTACAAAAGCTTCACCATGTAAATTCACCATGGATTCAATGTTGGAATTCAATGTTGGAATTCAATGTTGGTTCGCCAAAATGGCAATAAAGGCAAAGATAAAGGCAACCGTGAAGTCCAATTGCTACCCCAGTCAAACAAGCTAGCTTCTCATTCACCTGGAGTCAAGACAATAGTTGTCGGCGGTAATGTGGTAGTTGCTGGCTCATCACTAACAAGGATCTGCACAACAAAATACACCACCATATTCACATACTTCCATATTCAAATACGAAGTATAACAACTTGTAGCGACTTTGCCGGTTTTTAACAACTTCTGGCATCCTTTAAGAGCAACCTTGCGGAATCTCTTGCAAAATTCATGGAATGCCCTTCAATGCGCATAGGCGGTGTCGGAACTTTGACTAGCTTTGCGCCCTTCACGCATGCGGCCCATGGCATTCTCGAATCCTCAAGCTCCAGGCATCCTTACCTCCAAGCATCCTCATAAAAAAACGATGTGTCCGGTGTGACGTGGACCTCGACAAAAGAGGCCTAAACACTACGGCATAAACACAACTGATGGACACTCCAAGGCCGCCAGACTACCAATGCAGCGACAAAGGCGATGGGAACCGATCGCATCCACAACACTCGTTTCCTCACACATATAGCATCACTCTCCGTATGTTATGGTAAACACACCTAGAGATATGAGAAGGCCCTAAAGGCCCGGCCACCTCATCGGGCGAATCACAACACGAGTAAACACTACCGGCACACGCACTAGATGGAAGGACCTCCCCACACATGCGGGCGCCGAAGAGCTCCCCGAAAAATCAAGGGAACACACGAAGTGTGGATGTTACCATCCCTGGATCTCTTTTTAGCAAAGGCTTTCTATTCTGCCACGCTCTGCAAAAGGTAGTGCCACAAATGCACTGAACAGCATGAGACGCTCCATTCGAAGCTAGCCCGACACCGTCCTGATGGGTAAGAACAACATGCAGAAACAGGGCGGGGCCATGCAAAGCGGCCACACTCACACACTCAATCGCACGAGGGCCACCGACAAAAGACGGTTTTATCATCCCAGTGGATGGAGAAACATCCCAGTGGAAGCAAGATGCACAGGAGCATGACAGGGCCGTGGCAAGATACCACCGACACCAACCGAATGCAAAACAGCGTGGATGGCCATATAGCGATAATTGCCAACCATACGATCATCGCCAAACATGCGATCATCGCCAAACATGCGATCATCGCCAAACATGTGATCATCGCCAAACATGCGATCATTGCCAAACAAGCGATCATTGCCAGACATGTGATCATCGCCAAACATACGATCATTGCCAAACATACGATCATTGCCGAACATGCGATCATCGCCGAACATGCGATCATCGCCAAACACGCGATCATCGCCAAACATGCGATCATCGCCAATCATGCGATCATCGCCAAACATACGATCATCGCCAAACATGCGATCATCGCCAACCATCGATCATCGCCAAACATGCGATCATCGCCAAACATGCGATCATCGCCAAACATGCGATCATCGCCAAACATACGATCATCGCCAAACATACGATCATCGCCAAACATGCGATCAACGCCAAACATGCAATCATCGCCAAACATGCGATCATCGCCAAACATGCGATCATCGCCAAACATGCGATCATCGCCAAACTTGCGATCATCGCCAACCATGCGATCATCGCCAAACATGCGATCATCGCCAACCATGCGATCATCGCCAACCATGCGATCATCGCCAAACATGCGATCATCGCCAAACTTGCGATCATCGCGCGATCATCGCCAAACATGCGATCATCGCCAACCATGCGATCATCGCCAAACATGCGATCATCGCCAACCATGCGATCATCGCCAAACATGCGATCATCGCCAATCATGCGATCATCGCCAATCATGCGATCATTGCCAAACATCGATCATCGCCAAACATGCGATCATTGCCAACCATGTGATCATTGTCAAACATGCGATCATTGCCGAACATGCGATCATCGCCAAACATGCGATCATCGCCAAACATGCGATCATTGCCAAACTTGCGATCATCGCCAACCATGCGATCATTGCCAGACATGCGATCATTGCCAAACATGCGATCCCGCAAAATGGTCCTCGGGCAATATAGTAAGCAAACCCACTAGTGGCTCTGGAAATGCCCACTGGTGGCTCACGGTCGACGCATGGAAACGGTCGGTTGATGAATGCAAACCACTGGACGGAAAATGGAAGATGCATGGAAGCAGAAACCAAGAGCGGGCGCCGAAGCGCTCCCCGCAAGAAACAAGGGAGGGTGCATAGTGCGGCTGCCACTACACCCTGCCTCTCCTTGCGACAAAAGGAGACTCCTTTGCTCCATCGTTCAAGAAGTAGCACCCACCGGAAAGGTACCACGGGGACTGCAATTGTGCAATTGTGCTTATCGATGGAGGGTACCCAATCATAGGGACTTTTTGTGCCTCACTCGCACGGGTCATACGGGGAGTGTCCCTCAGAAGCCATGTTTCAGATCAATGGGAGAGAGCCAAGGGGAGAGACTGGCGGCAAGGGAGAGGGTGAGTGCGGGAAGAAGGGGTGAGAGCAAAGGAGGGCCGTCACACACAAGCTACCTGGGCACAGGCACGTGTATCGGGTTGACTGCCATCAGAGGCAGACCTTTCCTTGTTGATAAACCGATGACCAAAGAGAGCCTAACCGAAGTGAATATTTTAGGCGCATAAGTCTCACCCGACACCTATATATCTTATCTTGGGCGCAGACCCGACTTTGCTGGCAAGGGAAGGTCTGGGAGCAGTGGGCTTGGGTTACGGGTAAGAACAGGGGTATGCACTCGTCCTAGGCTCGGTGTCCGTCGGGTGACTGCACACGCACTCCCCGGGCCAGTGCAAAAGACTGAGCGAGGAAATTAGAGCACTGAGTAATCGTGAGTAATTACACAGAGCATGATGATCCGCCTATGGCCTGCGAGTGCTAAACAAATGAGGTTGCACAACACCGGATGGATTCTGCCGAGCTGAACGCGTCATGAGTGAGTGTACCCATTTGCTGGGCACTCGCTGCTCCCAAAAGTCGTTAGGCGCAACCCTCTAATTCTCAACCTCCTTCCGAAGCAGGGTGAGCACGAGGCTAAAAACAGTGACCACATTTCTACCGCGCTGGAGGGAAAGATAGCACCCCCCCTGAGCTCAGGTCTTTAAAACGCCCCGATCCGCTTCAGCCCCCGAGGCCGAGGGCTGCGCCATGGTACCGCCGACAGATACACTCTAAACGAATGCAAAGCAAAATGGAACCCATTATCACACACATTTGACAGTGGGCAGACGGGTGTGGGACGAGACTTTGGGGCAGATAGGGGATGCGGCGGCAGCTTGGTGGTTGATCGAGTGCTCGATACAATCAACATGGGAATTGCCACGTGGCACATGGCGGGTGGATACGCGGAATGGACTTGATGCCTCACTCAGCATTGGGTGCTCGCCGGAGAACTCGAGAAGGGGCACTCGACCTTGCTCTGGGATTGGCAAGCCCGTTCGATCAACATCATAAAGGCCTCCTCGATGTTGATACTATCTAGCGCGGAGGTCTCCAAGAAGCTCAGGCCTCGCTCCTCGCAAAATTCCACCACCTCCTCGGTATGCACTTGCTGTTGCTGCCGCAAATCGGTTTTGTTTCCTATAAGCACCATGGCCTGCACCGAGCATCGCGTCCACGTCAAGTGTTCCTTCGAATCAAGCACACTGAGAGAAGGGGAATTCACCTTACAACCTGAGTGAAGAAAACGGCTTGGAAGCACTGTGCCGAACATTGGATACGAGGTTCCGTCCGATGCCAACCTCACTCGTAACAATCGTTGGTTAGGACGACATACGAGCGTGCATAGATCTGAATATCATGCTCGAGATTCAACTACAAGCTCGCATCCGGAAAACGCGACCTGCGTCTTTGGCCCTTTGATTTGCGAGAACCATTGGACAAAGGACATCCTTCCAGGCGGACCCACCAATAGCAAATGCACCGCTTTGGCTCTGTTTCATTGTTTTGCTGACTGTATCAAAGGCAAACGGAGATTTCCAAAAACGTTGTTCATATCGTCGAAATTTCAGCACATGAATCAAACATCAAGCGGAGAAACATCAGTGTCCACTCATCAAATCCAGCACACGTGACATGCTAAGAGCACATCATCTCTCCACAGGATGTAAATCTCCGGGCGACCAGTTTGCGCGTAGAATCGAAACGTTGCAATAAACAATTTCTACGAGGAATCAGCCTCACTGCAGAGGCCCTCGAAGAGAACGACGTGAACATGGAAGCCGCGCTACACCGAGGTATGAGCTCTGCCTGCTCACCACTGATGGCCCTCTACCCGGGGTTTATGAGCTCTGCCTGCACACCACTGATGGCCCTCTACCCGGGGCTTATGACCTCTGCCTGCTCACCACTGATGGCCCTCTACCCGGGGCTCACCATTGTTGGTTGTCCGTAAGTTTTGAGCTCTTGCAGCCAGTGCTCGACATTTTTGAATGAGCCTGGAAAACAAGCAAATACGCGAGGGAGTGGGTGGGATGGAAATCCGAGCGAAGTTTGGTCTCTGACTCAATTCACCCTTTCATACAGACAACAAGCTCTATAGACAAAGACGAACCAACTCGCTCCGCAAGGTTCAAAAACTGAGAGCAAAACTCAGCACCCCAGTTGTCACACATCGCACACCGTGGGATATATGAGTCACATGCACTTCACATGTTGCCGGTGAGGGAGTCTTTAGCTCAAACCTCGACTTGATCCACTCAAATTACAACCTAGAAGTCGTGCCATGCAGCATGCGAGTTTAGTCACGGATGGCTCTGGGGCACGCACTCGGTCGGGTGATGTCATAGCAGATCATGGCCCCAACTGCTCCATTGTAGTACGCAGCAGTCAGAGCTCGAAACCTGCTCGGGGCGCAGTCCAGTGCCTCCGGCTCTCTGAGCCCCTACATTCTCTTGAGACAAAAGCGGGCCCGCATCAGAACACCTCGAGCACGGAGGATGATGCTGACGTGCCGTCTCACCCGCACATCGAGGGTCGGTGGGTGACATTGGAGTGTACGAACGAGTAGAAAGCAGGCAACGTTGGCAGGCGATGTGGAACAATATTATGTTCCAGAAATAAACATGGCTCAAAACTGTTACGCTGTAAGATCTGTCCCATGGATGTGGCAAGGAACCTTCTCGGCATACCTCTCCTGTCCGGCCGTGTCCCATATTTGCACCTTGACGAGTTTTTCTCCCACCTTCAGCGGCCTCCCGGCGCCCCACACGCAACTCACGATACGGGATCATTAAAAGCACCCAATAACTCTGTTACTCATCACTTCGTGCAGTACATGGTACGTGTGGATACCAACAGCAGCTCCTGCGTTACGGCACAATGAGTCTCACTCCTGGCGCCCATCCCTTGTCGCATACAGTCCACCCCGTATACACAGACGTTTTTGAGGTCCTGGTCTGTCAAGTTCACAAGGCTGGGCCAAGTATTCAAAGTCTATAGTCCCGCACCTCCTGCAAGGACGTGGCAAATGATCTGCGGTCGCTGTACCGAACATCAAACACCTACTTGTGATATGAGACTTTCGGATAGAACTTGACTGGCACGATGGAATGGAGCAGCGGTTTTGGCAAAATAGCAACATGTGTAGTGAAGATTGAGGCGAAGTGCGCTCGTCACCTCAATCGTTTTGGTCGCAAACTCGACCCCGATGGTGCACTCGTGATCGTGGGTGAAACCGGAATTGGTGAACCGCGATAAAAGCTGGGTCTTCCCTACCCCGGAGTCCCCAATCAGCACAAGCTTGAACAGGTAGTCGGGCACTCTTGAGAGGCGCCGTTGAAGAGACATATAGTGAAGCCGGTGCCTGCAAACGCCCTCCATCAACATTCTGCGTCGAAAAGCACTCAAAATTCAAACAATGAGTTCAGTAAAAGCTCTTCTTTTAGTGTCCGTGACGTTTGACGGAACCGTGATCACTTCCAGCGCAGCATGCTTTCTTGGAGTGACCACATCTTCGCGCGGAAAACCAGAATATGAACTCCTTCCAAAAGGCAGGTGATGATATGATCACAGCTTCGTTATGTATCCGACTTGCACGTTCAAAACACCTATAAAAGTATACGCGTTGTGTCCCATCCCGATGCACTGCCTGAGGCGTTGCATTCTGTCGTTCGATACATTTAAGAATTAAGGCACTTTTTAAGCGCAAGGCGAGTTGAATAGCGATATTTCGACCGCCACCTGCCATATACTGTCTGTGGACGGTGAACGCCATCTTGTCGTCGGTTATCAGCTGTGGCGTCTCCGAGAAGTCGTGTGCGTGTGTGTGTGAATGGAAGGCGGGAAAGTCTCACTCACTAACTATTCGTGGGTTCGGGCAATAGCGATTCCTACAGGGAGTGAGCAAAATACACTGCAAACACTGTAAAACAGTGTTTAGCGAAAAACGAGGTAGACACACAGCGTCGGGCCCGAGAATCGGAGCGACAAGAGGTAGAGAGGCTTTAAAAGAGTTTGCTTCAAGCAAGTTTACAAAGTGAGGTGTCAAAAACACCTTTCCACAATCAGAATAAATACTCCGAATTCAAGACGCTGGTTTGATCGATGACGGATGTGCTGTCACGCATTCTTGTCCGAAGCGAAATAATTATTATTCGTGCACCTTAATATCTCGGCCCATGCAATACCAACTGCAAAGGCGAGTATCAGATGGCAGGTGCTCGCTTCAAAACACACTTTCTAAAGTATGCCAGAGAATTGAAACCGTTTCCCGAGCCGATCGCGATGCCTCACGCTCAAATGACGTGCCAAAGAAGTGACTCGCATATTCGATAACGCTGCTTGACTCAACGTGATACAGTGTGTTGAAGGCCAATGCTTTTGGGAACGCACGTACTGTGGGACCGATCAATATAGTAGCAATCCTCTTGAATATGAGGCAGTGTGTTAGCTTTGAGAGTTAGACGTCCGGACGTCTGGACGATAAGACGGACGTGACGGGTCGGTTTTTCGTTTTTGTTAGCAAGCACCCGACTCGCAATCTCAAATGAAACACGAAACAGATGGAACACGAAACAGATGAACAGTCGAGTGTCATGTCAAGAGGAACAGAAAAAACATCAAAAAACACATGACGATGACATGACATGAGACATCCGAGACTCGACTCCCATTGCGTATTGCCTATTGGCCCCTTCGCTTGCCTGATTCGTGCCTCGCCGCTCGCGTCGGATTCGTGATTCTGATTGCTGATCGAACGAGAAGAGCACGCGAGGGGTGCAGCGCAGCGTGCAGGCGCAGGCGAGGCGAGGCGAGGCGAGGGGTCATGGTCACGGTCATCGGTCATCGGTCATCAGCGATCATGATCGGGCGGGGGGAACACGCCGCGCCGCGCGGGATGGAACAGGTCAAGGCCTCTACTCACTACTGTGACACTCGTACTGTTATTGGTAATTATAGAAATGCATTCTTCCTGGGTAAGATGTTAGCAGATCATGAAATTAAAATTCAACAGTGTAACATGAACGATGCATGCATGATTGACACTGACACTCAGTACTGTGTCACTCGTACTGTGTCACTGTTCGCTGTAGGCTTGGCGATGGCGAATTGGCGATGGCGATGGCGCTCCGGCGCGGGGCGGGGCGTGGCCGTGCGGTGGGTCAAGCGAGAAGGCAGAAGCAGAAGATAATAGCAATGGATATGGTGATGCAAGGAAGAAGCTAGAAGGTGGAAGGTCAACCTGAACGCGATCCGATGGTGCCAGGCCCAGCGCAGGCGAGGGAGCAGGGTGCCACTGCACTGCTGAACTGCACTGGCGATGTCGATGCCGCTGTCGCTGTCGTGTGATGACACGCGTACGCCGCACGCGCGTGACACGGCAGCGACATCGGCATCGGTAGCGGTGTCACTGTATTGGTATCGGCAAGGGGAGTAGCTACAGTGTTACCGTCTACTTTATTGATTTTTATTCCTGAATTCGGGTGCAATAAAACAGGGTCAAAAGTTTGTTGCGATTGGCCGAAAAGAATTAAATATCTAAAAGTTTTATTTGTTATTTTAGTGCGGAGCCTGCCTACCAATTATTAACAATGATAATAATAAAACATTATTTTTACGCTAGCAAAGGGGACAAAGTCCTGAGAGTGCAGTATCCCTCCAAAGCAAGTGCTGGACTTCGGGTTTAGGCTTAGTTATTATGGGCTCTGACTAGCCCCTAGCCTGGCCCTGCTTCCGTCTCGTGTCCGTGACATCCTAGCACTGTACTGTACAGTAGTACAGTACAGTAGTACAGTCATCGTTTCACTGTCTGGGTTTCCGAGAGCATAAAGCTTCGGCCAGACACAAGTTATATGATTATCAGTTTGTCTCCGAGCGAGCTTAGCCGGACAGCGTATCTGTCTTCCTCGCAGGTTATAGGCCGCACCGGCTTTCCGGTGATTCTGATGATGGCACAGCGCCTTGCTGTTGCCATGTTCGGCTAAGTAGGACGTAGGAGGGGTTGAGCGCCCACTTGGGCGGTGGTGAATTACTCTTACGGTATGGCCTTTTGACTTGGCAGTGATGGCGGCACGCATTGTGCTCGCCTTCGCTGCACAGGAGATCAGTTGGTGACGGGTTAATTTTATTTTACGGAAGCATCGTCGCAGCGAGAGTTAATCTGTTTCGTGCGCCGCTGGCTCCGGCGAGGTCGTTCCACACGTAACTGATTTTGGCCGCTCTCATGGTTTCGCTCACGACCTGTGGATTTTGATCTGTCAGCTGAGACTTCTACAAACTATCTGGCCGCTGTAAGCGTTCTTCCGCCATCTCCCTGTTTAGCTCAACCTTCTCCCCTGTCTCTCCATCATGGTTACCTCAACGAATAGAGTGACGCGGTCTCGCGTCCGTAGATTAGAAACGATCTTTGATGACGTTGGTGCGCAGCACGCTGCAACACCGCACACGCCGCAGCTGCCAGCTCCGACCACAGCAGCTGCGAGGGAAGTTTTGGACAAGTGTAAGCAATTGGCTCGTGACAATTTCGACAGGAAGGTTGCCAAAACCGTTGCCACTAAAATTCTTGGGGACAAATCGGAGCGCTTTGCGGGAACAGAGGCAGACGCTGTGGACATTTTTTCACAATTGATGCATGAGCTCCGCACGCAGTTTGTGCTCCAATCATCGGCGTTTGCTCCCCTGTTTGACTTAACTGACATGGCAGTTGAGGCCAGGCATGAGGCAAATGAGTTGTTGCTCTCGGCTCTGACATTTCTGGCTCGCCCTGGCTCACCTGCCCGTGACTGGCTTGAGGCCTCTGGGTCCGACGTTCCTGGAGATGGCAAGCGCGCTGCCCTTGAGGTGGTGCGCATGCTCCAGGAACGTTCGGAACCCTTTGACTCTTTTGAGTTGCTGCTGGCGGTCCGCATCCCCAGCAGCAAAGATCCTGACCGTGGCATCCGCGAGTTCAATGGCCTGTTGAGGGACGTTCAACGTTCCCACAACTTGCCAGAGGACGCGGTGAAGCGGCAGTTTCTGAAGGCTCTCGGCGATTCGTGGCTATACCGTGATTTGGCTAACTCTCTGGCTCGAGCTGACCAGCGGCAGGGCGTGTCTCTCCTGACTATTCAGGCTCGTGTGCGGGAGCGAGTTCCGCCACGGCCTGAAGGTCTCTGACGCCCCTGTCTCTGCCCTGTCATTTGGCGATGGCGCGTCTGACCTGGCTGCGGCGTTGTCCAGTCTGCAGAAGCAGCTGGAGCGCATGCAACAGGACATTCGTGACCTAAAGCGGCAGAAGCGGGAAGGGCCTCCGCCTGCGGGCAAGCACCTTACCCGCTCTGCTGCCAAGCTTCATCGTGCTGGTGTTAAGCCGCTTGGCACCGCTCCTCCTGTCTCGTTTGACAAGAAGAGTGGTGCCTTCGTGCCCCACTGCAAGAATGCGGTGTGTGCCAAAAGTGGTTTGAAGCACTGGCATGCTGAATGCCCCAACGGCGGTCTTCACTCTGCCCACTATTGTAGTGCGGTTGAAGACTACGAGACTGACTGCTTGGCTGTTCGTTTCCAGCGTTTTTATGACGCGGGAGATGAGCACGCCTTCGAGTCGCTCTGCACGATGGAGGGTCGCCCAGAGGTGTGCGAGCTGTCGGCGCATTCTTTTGTGACGGCTGAGCCCACGTCTCTGCGGCACTTTCAGGATGCGGCGGCTTCCGCTCAGGATGCGGCAGCTGACGATGACGGCGTGGCTCACTTTCCTCTAGCCACGTTCCACTCGGATGCACGGGGTTCGATTCCGCCACCGCCTGCGGTTCGGGATCCCTCTGCACTCGTGGCTGGTGGTGTGCCTACGGCTCATGACCCACCAGTGGCTGTCCCTGGCTCTCTCGGCTTGCCTGGTTCCGTCCCATCGCTCCAGCTTGGCGACTCTGCACCGGCTCCGCTGTTTACTGGCATGAGGATTGAGGCTTCAGACATTGGCTCTGAAATCTCTGACAACGACCAAGGCTCTGACAATGACTCTGACGGCGGGCAGCAAGTGGCTTTTGACTCCTTCGGCACTCATGAGCATGACTCTGACAGGGGGGCATCGCCACTAGCAGCTCCGATGTACCGTCCACGGGCGCCGCCGAGTTTTCTCCGGTGTGCGTTAATGTCCTCGATGCTCTGTTGTTCTCTGCTGGCCAGTGCTACGGCATCTCTGGTTGCCGTGGGCGGTGGTGACAGGGGCCTGGTTGAGCCCGGAGTCACCGTCCATCGGTCTACTGGAGGTCTCTTTGCTTCGGATCCGCCACTTGGCTCTCTGGACATCCGTGATTGGCCGCCTGACGATCGAGTTCTTTTATCTCTTTCTTCAGGTTCAAACCACCATGGGAATCTGCTTGTATGAGTTCTTCAGTTGATTTACTTTCTGCTGTGGAACCGCCTTGCCCACTTGGGCCTGGTGGTGCTCAATTTCAACAAGACAGTCTGCAATTCACTTCGGGATTACTCTGTGTTTACATCCCAACCGCTGAACTCAGCTCTGCTGACCAGCTTCAAAGTGGCTGAGTTTCTTGTCAATCATCCTGGCAGCTTGATTAGCTTTAGCCCAGTAGTGGGATGACCGGGTCAAGACCCCGGCACCCAGCTAGAAGTGATCGGTTTCCACCGAGTTGCACGTAGGTGTTTGTTTACTATCACGTGGCTGTATACCCTGTACCTGCCTTGCTAGGTAGTCACACCCACGGGTGGTGTGCTGGACTTCGGGTTTAGGCTTAGTTATTATGGGCTCTGACTAGCCCCTAGCCTGACCCTGCTTCCGTCTCGTGTCCGTGACATCCTAGCACTGTACTGTACAGTAGTACAGTACAGTAGTACAGTCATCGTTTCACTGTCTGGGTTTCCGAGAGCATAAAGCTTCGGCCAGACACAAGTTATATGATTATCAGTTTGTCTCCGAGCGAGCTTAGCCGGACAGCGTATCTGTCTTCCTCGCAGCAAGCTAGTGAAAACACCAGGGGCTACTCCCTCTGCTACAGCGCGCCCACAAACGAAAGGGGCTCAGCCCGCTTGTCGGCGGGGTGACATTTAGAGAAAAAGCTAAGTGCTAGGCAAAAAAACTCTAGAAGATGGAGAAGCAGCCATGGCCGGGTGAGTGGAGGGGTGGCTGAATCTGGGTGGTGGGGTGACAGGAAACAAGATATAACTCTTCGTAAAATCAACCAAATCGGGCGATGTAAAAGCCAATTTGGGATGAAATTCGACGAGGAAAACGACGGTGAGGTCAAAAATAACGTGCGGTAAGCCAATTTTGCCGCAGTACGGGCGCTGCTTGCCAGAGTGTAGGGCTTCGTAGGCTAGACGCCATTGTTGGAACAATGTTGTCAACCAGACATAATCAGAATCAGATCAGATCATATCATATCATATCATATCAGAATCAGATCAGAATCAGACGAAAATCAGACGGGTAGTAACGCGGATCATATGTCGAGTGATACCGTAACGAAATGGAATACTCATTCGTTGGTACGGGGAATATTTCGATAAATTATCGATGTTGATCGATAATATTTCGATTTTGTCGATGGATATTGACATGTGTCGATACAATTTCGTAGTTTGCCGATAAGATATCGATGTTTACCGATAAACGTATTTATGAGTCGACATATATCGATAAATCATCGACATATATCGATAAAATATCGACACGATTCTGTTTGCTTTTCGCGAACATGCTTTCCCATCCCGTGCCTCCCACGATCAGACGAATCAGAGGTATCACAGGTATCAGATCAGATCAGACCGATCAGATCTGATATCAGTCTGATTTTTATCTGATTGACAACCTTGTGTTGGAACGAAGCAAGGCGAAATTGTAAAATGCGTAAAAGCGGTAAAATTTGTCGCGGCCGCGATCGCAAACGGTGGCCGAAGACGGGATTTGGTGGTTGCCTTGAGGGCGAAGTAGACCTAACGCCGGCAGTGATGTACGAGGAGGGCTAGACGCGCTCCAAGGATCCAAAGTGATGAGAACGAACACCCACAAGTGGTGGCCGATAACCTGACAGGAAACAATATATATATTTAATATCTATGTCTTCGAAGACAATGACTGTCTTCGAAGACAGGTCATACTGTCTTCGAAGACAGTATGACATGTCTTCGAAGACATGTCATACGGTCTTTGGAAAAACGATCGAGATTTTTCATTCATTCCTGGAAAAAAACGTTGCGTGCCCCCAACGTAACGAACACTTCCGAAACCGAAACGTAACGAAGTCTGACTGTTTATTTTCACATAACATAACATTCTTAACAAAGATGTCTTCCAAGGTAAAAGCGCTTTATTTTGCTGGCAGGCAGAGAGTTGCGAATTGCGCTTGGTTTGCGCTCCGCAACCTGGTGCAAACAAACGCGGTGTCCGCAAAGGACCTCCGCGAATTCGCGGACGCCCTAACGGAGGGTGTTGTGAAGCATGCCCTTCAAGGGTATTTATCCCCAGATGGGCAGGCAATGTACCTCCTCGATGGCAAGGACGCCGTCGACTACGATATCCAAGTCATCAAAGCCCAGTTGGCCTTCTTAGGTTTCGTTTTGAGTGAGGTCACCCGCACCGCATGTAGCCCCTTCAGGGACTACGTGACGGTGCTTGGCGATGATGTGCCTCTGGCGCCAGCAGGGAGCAGGTATCTCGTTTTCCTGGAAACCGTGGACGGTCGTGCTCATTTTGCGGTGTTGTTGCGTGGTGGAGTCAACAACACCGCCAAACCCTTCCGGTGGCTTGATAGCCTAAGGCTTCAACCTCGCTCCTATTGGACCTACGAGGAATTCCTCGCGGAGGAGGCGAATAATTATAAGGTGGTGAAGGGAGTTTTCGAGATGGTGCGATATTTTCCTTGTTTGTGTTCACTACTTGTTCGGCGCATGTCAGAGTGAAGCAGCCACTTACAATGAGGTTTCCTTTGCTTCGCCTTTTTTTTACGCAGGAGAAAGGTGTGAAGTATGAGTCCATGGACACATATCTTCAGGACATTAAGGTAGCTGTCTAGAACTCCTAGCTTTTATGTATATGCAGTGTTTACGCGTTGCCGGAAGGATCGACTTTTGGACCCACCCTGGGTCCATGGACCTACCACCAAGCCCTTGTACCCACCCTGGGTCCATGGACCTACCACCTACCCCCCCCGTCTTTAAATGCTCTAGTTAGGTGGTCTTTGTGAGTGCACTGAAGCACCATTGCGTTGCAATTACTGAGCATTGCCGGAAGCATCGACTTTTGGACCCACCCTGAGTCCATGGACCTACCACCAAGCCCTTGTACCCACCCTAGGTCCATGGACCTACCACCTATCCCCCCGTCTTTAAATGCTCTAGTTAGGTGGTCTTTGTGAGTGCACTGAAGCACCATTGCGTTGCAATTACTGAGCGTTGCCGGAAGGATCGACTTTTGGACCCACCCTGGGTCCATGGACCTACCACCAAGCCCTTGTACCCACCCTGGGTCCATGGACCTACCACCTACCCCCCCCGTCTTTAAATGCTCTAGTTAGATGGTCTTTGTGAGTGCACTGAAGCACCATTGCGTTGCAATTACTGAGCGTTGCCGGAAGGATCGACTTTTGGACCCACCCTGGGTCCATGGACCTACCACCAAGCCCTTGTACCCACCCTGGGTCCATGGACCTACCACCTACCCCCCCCGTCTTTAAATGCTCTAGTTAGGTGGTCTTTGTGAGTGCACTGAAGCACCATTGCGTTGCAATTACTGAGCGTTGCCGGAAGGATCGACTTTTGGACCCACCCTGGGTCCATGGACCTACCACCAAGCCCTTGTACCCACCCTGGGTCCATGGACCTATCACCTACCCTTCGGGTGGTATGGCAGGCAGAAATTGAGGCTGTTCAGGCACCTCGGGGAGGGACCGGTGCCCCTAAGACGGACACCAAGAAGAGACTTCAGTTTCAGGTCCTCTCCCGGATGCTCATGCCGTTGATTGAAGATGCGATCTTGTTATTTGTTCTCATCTTGGCGCTTTACAGTTGTTTTTCGTCCAGCGGATACGGGTCCAGGGAGAAGTACATGATTTGCGGTTGAGTACCAACCGAACGGAACCAACTGAAGTTTCAGGTCCAGGACGTACCTTTACCGCGCAGCAAGTGAGCTTTGTTGTGGTGCGGGACCGGGGGCGTACTACCTTAGGGTCCTGAAGACGAGGATCCATCCGTGCGCCCCCCCCTTCCTCCCCCCCCGGCCCCCTCTTGCACCCGGGAGAGTCCATTTGGGCTAGGGGGGTGTAGGGTTAGGGGCATTGGCATCCAGCGTATCATCAGCTGTCATACAGGATAGGGTCTGTTGAGGGAGATTGTCAGATGATGCATTGCACAGCCTTGTAGTGCAGGCTCTTAGGAGCATTTTGGTATATGGATGGGTGGAGGGGGATTCGTGTGCACCCGGGAGGGTCCATTTGGGCTAAGGGGGGTAGGGTTAGGGGCATTGGCATCCAGCGTATCATCAGCTGTCATACAGGATAGGGTCTGGTGAGGGAGGCAAGGAGCTTGTCAGGTGATGCATTGCACAGCCTTGTAGTGCAGGCTCTTAGGAGCATTTTGGTATATGGATGGGTGGAAGGGGCTTCGTGAGCACCCGGGAGGGTCCGTTTGGGCTATGGGGGGTAGGGTTAGGGGCATTGGCATCCAGCGTATCATCAGCTGTCATACAGGATAGGGTCTGGTGAGGGAGTCAAGGAGATTGGCCCATGATGCATTGCACAGCCTTGTAGTGCAGGCTCTTAGGAGCATTTTGGTATAAGGATGGGTGGAGGGGGCTTCGTGAGCACCCGGGAGGGTCCGTTTGGGCTAAGGGGGTAGGGTTAGGGGCATTGGCATCCAGCGTATCATCAGCTGTCATACAGGATAGGGTCTGGTGAGGGAGGCAAGGAGCT
The DNA here is from genome assembly GCA_001247695.2 of Cymbomonas tetramitiformis. Taxonomy (NCBI): domain Eukaryota; kingdom Viridiplantae; phylum Chlorophyta; class Pyramimonadophyceae; order Pyramimonadales; family Pyramimonadaceae; genus Cymbomonas; species Cymbomonas tetramitiformis. The sequence goes on from LGRX02007046.1 coordinate 27,370, forward strand.
TGTCAGGTGATGCATTGCACAGCCTTGTAGTGCAGGCTCTTAGGAGCATTTTGGTATAAGGATGGGTGGAGGGGGCTTCGTGAGCACCCGGGAGGGTCCATTTGGGCTATGGGGGGTAGGGTTATGGGCATTGGCATCCAGCGTATCATCAGCTGTCATACAGGATAGGGTCTGGTGAGGGAGCTTGTCAGATGATGCATTGCACAGCCTTGTAGTGCAGGCTCTTAGGAGCATTTTGGTATAAGGATGGGTGGAAGGGGCTTCGTGTGCACCCGGGAGGGTCCATTTGGGCTATGGGGGGTAGGGTTAGGGGCATTGGCATCCAGCGTATCATCAGCTGTCATACAGGATAGGGTCTGGTGAGGGAGGCAAGGAGCTTGTCAGATGATGCATTGCACAGCCTTCTAGTGCAGGCTCTTAGGAGCATTTTGGTATAAGGATGGGTGGAGGGGGCTTCGTGAGCACCCGGGAGGGTCCATTTGGGCTATGGGGGGTAGGGTTAGGGGCATTGGCATCCAGTGTATCATCAGCTGTCATACAGGATAGGGTCTGGTGAGGGAGGCAAGGAGCTTGTCAGATGATGCATTGCACAGCCTTGTAGTGCAGGCTCTTAGGAGCATTTTGGTATATGGATGGGTGGAAGGGGCTTCGTGAGCACCCGGGAGGGTCCATTTGGGCTATTGGGGGTAGGGTTAGGGGCATTGGCATCCAGCGTATCATCAGCTGTCATACAGGATAGGGTCTGGTGAGGGAGGCAAGGAGCTTGTCAGATGATGCATTGCACAGCCTTGTAGTGCAGGCTCTTAGGAGCATTTTGGTATAAGGATGGGTGGAGGGGGCTTCGTGAACACCCGGGAGGGTCCATTTGGGCTATGGGGGGTATGGTTATGGGCATTGGCATCCAGCGTATCATCAGCTGTCATACAGGATAGGGTCTGGTGAGGGAGGCAAGGAGCTTGTCGGATGATGCATTGCACAGCCTTGTAGTGCAGGCTCTTAGGAGCATTTTGGTATAAGGATGGGTGGAGGGGGCTTCGTGAGCACCCGGGAGGGTCCGTTCCGTTTGGGCTAAGGGGGGTGTAGGGTTAGGGGCATTGGCATCCAGCGTATCATCAGCTGTCATACAGGATAGGGTCTGTTGAGGGAGATTGTCAGATGATGCATTGCACAGCCTTGTAGTGCAGGCTCTTAGGAGCATTTTGGTATAAGGATGGGTGGAGGGGGCTTCGTGAGCACCTGGGAGGGTCCATTTGGGATATGGGGGGTAGGGTTAGGGGCATTGGCATCCAGCGTATCATCAGCTGTCATACAGGATAGGGTCTGGTGAGGGAGGCAAGTAGCTTGTCAGATGATGCATTGCACAGCCTTGTAGTGCAGGCTCTTAGGAGCATTTTGGTATAAGGATGGGTGGAGGGGGCTTCGTGAGCACCCGGGAGGGTCCGTTTGGGCTATGGGGGTAGGGTTAGGGGCATTGGCATCCAGCGTATCATCAGCTGTCATACAGGATAGGGTATGGTGAGTGAGGCAAGGAGCTTGTCAGATGATGCATTGCACAGCCTTCTAGTGCAGGCTCTTAGGAGCATTTTGGTATAAGGATGGGTGGAGGGGGCTTCGTGAGCACCCGGGAGGGTCCGTTTGGGCTAAGGGGGGTAGGGTTAGGGGCATTGGCATCCAGCGTATCATCAGCTGTCATACAGGATAGGGTATGGTGAGTGAGGCAAGGTGCTTGTCAGATGATGCATTGCACAGCCTTGTAGTGCAGGCTCTTAGGAGCATTTTGGTATATGGATGGGTGGAAGGGGCTTCGTGAGCACCCGGGAGGGTCCATTTGGGCTATGGGGGGTAGGGTTAGGGGCATTGGCATCCAGCGTATCATCAGCTGTCATACAGGATAGGGTCTGGTGAGGGAGGCAAGGAGCTTGTCAGATGATGCATTGCACAGCCTTGTAGTGCAGGCTCTTAGGAGCATTTTGGTATAAGGATGGGTGGAGGGGGCTTCGTGAGCACCCGGGAGGGTCCATTTGGGCTAAGGGGGGTAGGGTTAGGGGCATTGGCATCCAGCGTATCATCAGCTGTCATACAGGATAGGGTCTGGTGAGGGAGGCAAGGAGCTTGTCAGATGATGCATTGCACAGCCTTGTAGTGCAGGCTCTTAGGAGCATTTTGGTATAAGGATGGGTGGAGGGGGCTTCGTGAGCACCCGGGAGGGTCCATTTGGGCTATGGGGGGTAGGGTTAGGGGCATTGGCATCCAGCGTATCATCAGCTGTCATACAGGATAGGGTCTGGTGAGGGAGGCAAGGAGATTGTCAGATGATGCATTGCACAGCCTTGTAGTGCAGGCTCTTAGGCGCATTTTGGTATAAGGATGGGTGGAGGGGGCTTCGTGAGCACCCGGGAGGGTCCATTTGGGCTAAGGGGGTAGGGATAGGGGCATTGGCATCCAGCGTATCATCAGCTGTCATACAGGATAGGGTCTGGTGAGGGAGGCAAGGAGCTTGTCAGATGATGCATTGCACAGCCTTGTAGTGCAGGCTCTTAGGAGCATTTTGGTATAAGGATGGGTGGAGGGGGCTTCGTGAGCACCCGGGAGGGTCCGTTTGGGCTATGGGGGTAGGGTTAGGGGCATTGGCATCCAGCGTATCATCAGCTGTCATACAGGATAGGGTATGGTGAGTGAGGCAAGGAGCTTGTCAGATGATGCATTGCACAGCCTTGTAGTGCAGGCTCTTAGGAGCATTTTCGTATAAGGATGGGTGGAAGGGGCTTCGTGAGCACCCGGGAGGGTCCGTTCCGTTTGGGCTATTGGGGGTAGGGTTAGGGGCATTGGCATCCAGCGTATCATCAGCTGTCATACAGGATAGGGTCTGGTGAGGGAGGCAAGGAGATTGGCCCATGATGCATTGCACAGCCTTGTAGTGCAGGCTCTTAGGAGCATTTTGGTATATGGATGGGTCGAGGGGGCTTCGTGAGCACCCGGGAGGGTCCATTTGGGCTAGGGGGGTGTAGGGTTAGGGGCATTGGCATCCAGCGTATCATCAGCTGTCATACAGGATAGGGTCTGGTGAGGGAGGCAAGGAGCTTGTCGGATGATGCATTGCACAGCCTTGTAGTGCAGGCTCTTAGGAGCATTTTGGTATAAGGATGGGTGGAAGGGGCTTCGTGAGCACCCGGGAGGGTCCGTTCCGTTTGGGCTAAGGGGGGTGTAGGGTTAGGGGCATTGGCATCCAGCGTATCATCAGCTGTCATACAGGATAAGGTCTGGTGAGGGAGGCAAGGAGATTGGCCCATGATGCATTGCACAGCCTTGTAGTGCAGGCTCTTAGGAGCATTTTGGTATAAGGATGGGTGGAGGGGGCTTCGTGTGCACCCGGGAGGGTCCATTTGGGCTAAGGGGGGTAGGGTTAGGGGCATTAGCATCCAGCGTATCATCAGCTGTCATACAGGATAGGGTCTGGTGAGGGAGGCAAGGAGCTTGTCAGATGATGCATTGCACAGCCTTCTAGTGCAGGCTCTTAGGAGCATTTTGGTATCAGGATGGGTGGAAGGGCCTTCGTGAGCACCCGGGAGGGTCCATTTGGGCTAGGGGGGTAGGGTTAGGGGCATTGGCATCCAGCGTATCATCAGCTGTCATACAGGATAGGGTCTGGTGAGGGAGGCAAGGAGCTTGTCAGATGATGCATTGCACAGCCTTCTAGTGCAGGCTCTTAGGAGCATTTTGGTATAAGGATGGGTGGAGGGGGCTTCGTGAGCACCCGGGAGGGTCCATTTGGGCTATGGGGGGTAGGGTTAGGGGCATTGGCATCCAGTGTATCATCAGCTGTCATACAGGATAGGGTCTGGTGAGGGAGGCAAGGAGCTTGTCAGATGATGCATTGCACAGCCTTGTAGTGCAGGCTCTTAGGAGCATTTTGGTATAAGGATGGGTGGAGGGGGCTTCGTGTGCACCCGGGAGGGTCCATTTGGGATATGGGGGGTAGGGTTAGGGGAATTGGCATCCAGCGTATCATCAGCTGTCATACAGGAGATGGTCCGGTGAGGGAGGCAAGGAGCTTGTCAGATGATGCATTGCACAGCCTTGTAGTGCAGGCTCTTAGGAGCATTTTGGTATTATAAGGATGGGTGGAGGGGGCTTCGTGAGCACCCGGGAGGGTCCATTTGGGATATGGGGGGTAGGGTTAGGGGCATTGGCATCCAGCGTATCATCAGCTGTCATACAGGATAGGGTCTGGTGAGGGAGGCAAGGAGCTTGTCAGGTAATGCATTGCACAGCCTTGTAGTGCAGGCTCTTAGGAGCATTTTGGTATAAGGATGGGTGGAGGGGGCTTCGTGAGCACCCGGGAGGGTCCGTTTGGGCTAAGGGGGTAGGGTTAGGGGCATTGGTATCCAGCGTATCATCAGCTGTCATACAGGATAGGGTATGGTGAGTGAGGCAAGGAGCTTGTCAGATGATGCATTGCACAGCCTTCTAGTGCAGGCTCTTAGGAGCATTTTGGTATAAGGATGGGTGGAAGGGGCTTCGTGAGCACCCGGGAGGGTCCGTTTGGGCTAAGGGGGGTAGGGTTAGGGGCATTGGCATCCAGTGTATCATCAGCTGTCATACAGGATAGGGTCTGGTGAGGGAGGCAAGGAGATTTGCCCATGATGCATTGCACAGCCTTGTAGTGCAGGCTCTTAGGAGCATCTTGGTACAAGGATGGGTGGAGGGGGCTTCGTGAGCACCCGGGAGAGTCCATTTGGGCTAGCGGGGGTAGGGTTAGGGGCATTGGTATCCAGGGTATCATCAGCTGTCATACAGGATAGGGTATGGTGAGGGAGGCAAGGAGATTGGCCCATGATGCATTGCACAGCCTTGTAGTGCAGATGTGGTGCGGGATCGGCGGGCGCACCACCTTAGGCCAACCGCTTAAGGGCACAAGCTGACGAGGAGGTGATGGGAAGAAAAGACGGGGTTGAAGGAGGAGAGGTAAACATGCCACCCCGCCCCCCCCCTCTAGGTCTGGTTGCATGTTGGGCGTTTGCTATGCGTGGATGGAGCTAGTTTTATATTCAAATTTGTGTGGGATTGGTTGGGGGATTGCCTTGGATGCTATAGTATATCAGGGACCTCCCAACGAAAAATATCGCGGAAGATCTCCTGGCCCGATCCAAATTCGCGCAAGAGTTGTTGCAAACCACTCTTCTTCCAGAAGGGTTGGAGTATCGCATTGGTGAGGGAGGGTATCGGTTCATCGAGGTTCAGGGGAATGTTGACAGCTCGACGTGGCCAGAGGTAGTGTGGTCGATTCCGATAGTTCAGCGTGGAGGTGGTCAGACCCCGGTCATGTATGCCACCATTCACTCACCGGCGGCGGGTGTGGCAATGGTTCTCGGTGATACCCACATTCTAGGGAAATGTCATCGAGGATTCAGCCACAAGCCCAATGGATGTTGGATTGGGGTGAACGATGTGTCGGGTTGGCATTACAACGGTGACCCGCATTGCCCCATTCAATCCAAGAAACTGGATAACGGGGTGATGCAAATTTCGGCGCACGACACGTGTGGGATTACGATGTCCTATGTTACCTTCACATTGTTTGAAGGTGATGCATACTTCATACCGAGTGGGGCGGTACACAATTTCACTGTGTTCACAAAGGACGCTATTGAAAAAGCGCTACACAACACATCCGCCCCGGAGACTATCGCGCCTTCGAGCTTCCCTTTACGGGACATTATGGTCACCCCTGCGTCCGGGGGAGGCCGTGACACCTTGTCTACTCCCGAGACCTTGGGGGACATATTAAAAAGCTACCGTCGTTATGCAGAGAGAGTGCTGGTGCACTGCATTCAACACAAGGACAGTTTGGTATCGGACGTGTTCTCACACACTTTTTTTGGCACACTACTTACCCAGTAAGAAGGGTGAGTCCGGAGATGTAGAGTTTGGTGAGTTTGGTGGAAATGGGTTGCCCTTGGAAGATCTCCATGAGTGTGACACGTGGCACACTCAGATTCTCATTAAGAATCCTAGCTCAAAGGGTCACTCTAGCCCGCAAGTCGAGGAAGTGTCCCCCACTTACCTCAAACCTCAACAACACACAGCGCAGGCGGTGGGAACGCCTGATCATTTTGATAGCCACCAAGGCCCAATGCGGCACGTGTGTGCAAAAGGTCATGCGCACGAAACCAATTTGGTTGGTGCTGCCGGTGTTGTCTTGCCGAGTTATGCACAGTCTGGCAAGGTGGTTAGTGCCGCGTTTCATCTGCACTTCCCCATCAACGTTCCTAGCGGTAGTAGTAATGCTCCATGTCGCTGTGGCGGCGTCCCTATTGCGGTCACGGATGAATGTGAAGAGGTATGTCAATTGGCTATATGATGGGCCCGTCTACCTACTTCCCATTCCTATAACTTCTCCCAAATTCCTGAATGCTTATCGAAGGTCCTGATTTGTAATCGAAGGTCCTGAATGCTTATCGGAGGTCCTGAATGGTAGTCGGAGGTCCTGAATTGTAATCGGAGGTCGTGAATGTTTATCGAAGGTCCTGAATGGTAATCGGAGGTCCTGAATGCTTATCGGAGG
>LGRX02007047.1:0-7500 GCA_001247695.2 Cymbomonas tetramitiformis
TGCAATACGTCTGGAACCGGACTTTGAACTTCCGAGAGGCCGAGGAATTCCGCCGATGCCTTCAGGCTCCTGTAAGAATGATTACGTGGGAAAAGTCAGCAGTGGGCTGGTATGGGGCATGGGGCATGGGCATGGGCGGGTGTCGGTAAGTGATGGGGGCATGGGGCATGGGGGCATACGGTGTGCGAGTGGGGCATGGGGCATGTGGCATGCGATAAGCGAGAGAGGGAGCATGGGACATGGGGCATGCGGTGGCCGGTGGGGCATGGGCATGAATGAAGCACGGTAAAGCGAGAGGGCATGCGGCATAGGGCATAAGTGTGCAGTAAGCAGTCGGGGGGCATGAAGCATGCAGTAAGCAGAGGGGCATGGGGCATACGGTCTCGGGTGTTGCTCAAAACTAGCTGCGCGTACACGGAAATCATCGTAGTCGTCTAACAGCTGCTCCAACTCCTTTTTCTGCGTGGATGTGGGGCATGGGGCATAAGGTCAGCAGTGAGGCATGGGGCAGATGGTCAGCAGTGGGGCATGGGGCATACAGTCAGCAGTGGGGCATGGGGCGTACCTTTTTTTGCACTTCTTTTTCCTCAGCTGTCACATTCGCACCGGTCACCCTTTTCTTTACTCGGGTGACCATGGCGTGCGCGAGAGCGAGGTCTGTCTCGCTGTAGACGCCCTCGTATCCAATCTTCTTAAGATTATCGGGGTGGCAGGTTGCAAAGAACCTGCAAATGCTGTATACTGTAGTCAGTACAAACGCAAAGCAAAGTATGGGGCATGGGGCACGGTGTGCGGTGGGGCATGGGCATACGCGGGTGTGCGGTGGGGCATGGGGCATGGGGCATACGGTGTACGGTGGGGCATGGGGCTGGGGCATACGGTGTGCGAAGTAAGGCATGGGGCACATGGGGGCATACGGTGTACGGTGTGCAGGCATGGGGCATGGGGCATACGGTGTGGGGGCATGGGCATGGGCATGCACGGTGTGGCATGGGGCAGGGGCATGGGGCATGGGGGCATACGGTGCTGGGGCATGGGGCATGGGGCATGGGGCATGGGCATGGGGCATGGGGCATGGGGCATGGGACATGGGGCATGGGCTCACCTTTTTCACGGGAGTGGCTGCATGTGGCGGTAGTGGGCGCGTAGCCGCCGCAGTTTCAGGCAAGCTCATCTCCCCCTCACGGCAATGAAGGTGTTGATGTTGCTCTTCCAGCTATTGCTGAAGTAGGAGGTGCTACAATGCAGGCTGGAGGCAACCATATGTTCCTTTCTCTGAATTCGGGATGCCTGCCGGGAGGCATTCACCGGTCTCGGGGGCAGCCGCAACTTCTACCCCCACAGCCAATGTACCGGCGGTTCCGGCGGGGGCAAGGCTTGGCGGAGATGTATTATGGCGCACACCAGCACCTGCCACTTGCTGAGCCAACTGTCACCCTTTCATTGCGCGAGGCCCAGTTCTTCGGGCAGGCGCTACTGAATCCTGCCCAGCAGGCGCACTTGCTTCTGACACCCCCGCACGTCCTGGAACCAGTGACGGCTCGTTCCTCTCGTATGGAACTGCAAGTGAATGCAACCTAAGTAAGTGCATTAAGAGCAACGACAACAAATGACAAGCTAAATGCCACTAGAACAATGCAAGCAAACACACCGTGACGGGCGGGGGGTATCCACGGTCCCGTTCCGATACCTCAGCAGGCTCCAACTTCAGGCCGGCCAGTTTTCTCGCTGTCAGCCTCTCGGGATACATCTTCTCCGTGTTGGCGTGCCTCAAGTAGGCCTTGTGTATCCTGCGTACATAAACCACTCGTGTTAGACGGCGTCCTTACGTATGTACACCGTCTTCCACCCGTATGGACGGCACAATAAATGGTGTCCACGCGTATGGACAGCAAAACAACACCACGCACACATGTACACATGGACGTTCGCGTAAGTGCAAAAGGTAAAAATGTGAATGTTGCAGGGGAAGGCAGGGAGGGAGGGAGGACTTGCCAGATAACATTTTTTCTTACTATAACTGACTGGAGGTTGTGCTCCAGCATCTCCATCGTTTTAGCAGCCGTCCCGGTGCGGAGTTGCTCGGCACTCGCGAGCTCGTACACCATCGACATGTGGTGGGAAAGAATCCGCTCCACGGGGTAAACCTCCCGCTTATCTGGGAGGTGAACGACGAATTCAACGTACAGCTCGTAGGCATCTTTGGGCAAAATCATTGGTTTCTCGTTCAATGATTTTCCCGGCCCGATGGCGGCGACGGTAGCCCGACCAATGACAAGGTTCGAGAGGCCAGATTTGGTGGCCTTTCCGGTGTCGTAACCGATACCGATACGACCCACGCCCGCCTGGGGGGTGGCGAAGACGTCCACCTGGTCCCCTACGGCCAAGGGGCCCCCGAGGTTGGGGGAGTGCTCCTCTGCCTGCGGGACCGGCTCTTCGGGGACCGTCTGTTGGGGCGCTTCCTACCACCTGGACACCGTGCGGACGACGTGTGGACTAAGTCGTTCGTACGGGCGACACACGCGTGGAAACATATAAGAAAAACAGTGAAGAACTGGCGCTCACTGGCCAAAACGTACACCCCTGTGGACAACGTGCAAACTACGTGATTCATAAGGGTGGAAACAATCAAGCGGCACAAGTTGAAAAAAAGGTTCACATAACCACGAGCTTGGACACCGTTGGACAACGTGTGGACACCGGCGCTCACAGGCGGAAGAGCACAAAAGTTACCTTTACTTCCGGTTTCTTTTCAGGGGCTTCAGGGGCTTTGGCACCAAGCGCTGTGAAGATCTCAAAGTGCTTCCCTTCAGTGAGTGGCTTGCCAGCAGCAATTGCCAGAGCCACCTGCAGGCACGCCTCTGTCTCCTCCGGGTCCGGCGCATCCCTGTGCCCGTATACCTTGTACCCGACCGCTGGACCCTTGTACCGGATGTGAAAACCGTCGGGGAAGTCCTGGGTGACCTTCCACTTCCAGCGACCGGGCCCTTCCGAGTTATTTTTCAAATACGATAACCGGTTGGTTATGTATGTTTTCACCATGCGCAAGGGCACCTGCGGGTGGCGGGATTGGATATGCTTGGAGATTTTGGTGTGGTTGGCCGCCCCAATGACGGCGACCGTCCCAGGGGGTAGCAGGCCTTTTTCCTGCCAGTCGTCGATTACCTCCCGGGCGTCTTCCTTCATATCATTTAAGACTTGGGCGCCCGGGTCCACCACCATAAGACCTTCCGGCAATACTGCAGGCACTTGGTCAAGAAAGAACTGAACATCCGTATTCGGAAGAAGGTGGAAGTGTCAGGCATGTGTTCGATCTGCGACAACCTTGACGCGCGTTGGGCTAAGTTGAAGGCTTCCGACCCAGACCCTGACGCTTGGAAGGAGTTAACTAAGTTGAAGGAATCACACAGCGAGACGCACAAGTATCAACGCAACTGCTACGACGCACGCATGAGAGAAAGCGCTGATCCTCTTGGGGAGATCGACTCCAACGCCCTTGACGGGGCGGCAAACAAGAATACCGTGGTGCCTCACGCCCCTCATCAAGTGAAACACATCAACGAGAAGAAACAGAATTTCTTCAACTTGCATCTGCAGCTCATTATACTACATGGTTGCATGTTGCTCTTCAATCTGAGTTTTCCTTGGAGCGGCGCCAAAGGCGCGAACATGATGCTGACATCCTTCATCAACCTGCTTATGCTCGTGGCTTTTGGTCATAGTCGCAAAAGATTCTTCAGGAAGACGTTGCATCTTCAAGTTGACGGAGGCTCTGAAAACTGGAATCGCTACACGTTCGGCTTTTGCGCCCTGCTGGTTCATTATGGCATCTATCACAAACTCGTGTTGCATCGCCTCATGGTTGGGCACATCCACAACGATGTTGATGGCTGGTTCGGTTTGATGAAGATGTACATATATATTCGGTAAGGATGCTACAAAAGCAGGTCGATGGCTCATCTTACTCGAAGACTATATCAGCTGGCTTATATCGTGGCCGGTAAATAAGTTCTTGAAGGTGGTACAAGTTCAGGGTCAGCAGCTGGACTTCAAAAAGTGGTTGAAGCCGCATTTGAACTGGGGCCTGACGGGATATGGAGGTATGGTGCGCGACGTGCATTACGTGGAATTCCAAAAGGACGAGCATGGCGTACTTCGCATGAAGTACAAAGGGGGGGGGCATATTAAGCCTTGTCTTCCCAAAGACGTAGACGAGGACCTGACCAAAGGTCTGGAAGTAATGAACAGCTATCCCGACATTGACAGCTCTCCACCCTAGCTTGCAGAAAGTGCAGCCGCTGAAAGCGAAGGAGGAGGCAGACACCCTGAATGCGTTTCAGCGGCTATGTGATCATGGTGTCGACCGTGTCTCTCATGAGCAACAAGAACATCTATGTGGGTATTTCCCTTTACCACAGAAGGCTTCCGACTACGACACCTGGAAGGGCCCGAAGTTTGATCAGCAGCAACCCTTGGACTTGAATTTGCTGCTGAGCAACGCTTGGCACCAGAACACGACCGAGGCGTCCGACCCCGCAACAACTGAACCTCAACCAGAGTTGGAGACCATTGCCGACGGCAGAAATGTGATGGTCAAGGATCTGCCAGTGGACATTCCCAAAATAACGAAAAGATGTGAGCAAGAAGCACGTCGAGTTGAAGATATTTCTTTCTGGTGAGTTCTACAATAGTCACTTCTTTTAATTAGTACATGATATGAACCGCCATCAAGCACGCTGCCCATTGACTGACCAAAGCGTTCCTTATGTTCCTTATTATTCAGGTACAATAAGGGCGAGCTTAAGGCGGTGTTGCAGCATATGGGGCTCGACGGTGCGGGGCTGGCTGCAGAGTTGGCCACACGTTTGTTCAATGCGACCGCCGCAGCGCGCAAGGAACATCAGGAAAAGGGGCGTCGCGGTCAGCGTTCGAATGCAGGAAGCGCGAGACCGGTTTCCAACGACAACGGAGGTCAAGGTCGAGGCAAGGGACGTGGGGGGAGAACAACTGGCCCCGACAGTCAAGCTGCAGTTGCTGAAGCAGGTGCAGGGAAAGGTCGAGGCAAAGGACGTGGGGGGAGATCAACTGGCCCCGACAGTCAAGCTGCAGTTGGGAGAGGTGCCGGCATGCGCGCTAATGCTGCCGCTGGCATTAAGCTTGTATACCCATCGTCCCCTCCTTCCTCCCCTGTCCAAGACAATGTCAAGACTCGCAAAGTTGGGCAGGCGGAAGCAGGTGATCCTAAACGACCACGAGGTTCTCCCCCTACGACAGCGTCTCCCACCTTTTCCCCTCCTCAACGGAAGGCCAGGAAACGTTCTGTCAACAATGGCCGCTGTCTATTTCAAGAATCGCCCGAGAAGAGTGAGTCGGACTCGTATGACGACATGCCTTTACTTCAGCGAGCAGCAAGGCCCGTAACTGCTCCAGCAGTTTCTATGAAGTCGGACTCATCAGACGAGGACGACATGCCGTTGGCGCAACGTGCTGTGGCCCGGGAATTCCTCCCGGCAGACTACACCTTCGAAATGATAACTGCTGTTCCAAAAACCTTTGCTGTCACCGCTGCAGGTGAAAACAACCCCGCCGACGAGTGCTGGTTTACGGTTCCACTGACACGTGGGAAGGTTTCACTTCCCATGCACTATGTTGAGGTCTTGGACTTGGATTTGGAGAAACGTCTGGTACACTGGCAGTTCTGGATTCCACGCGCTGTGAACCTTACGCCGGCCTCCAAGCGCAAGCTGCGCACTTTCAAGAGCACGGGCTTGCTGTTTATGGCAGACGCTTTCAGGCGCGGAGGAGTTTAGCACAGGGCGTGGCATCCCTTCAACCCTGCGGAAATGCTGACTTGCTGGGATGAGCGCATCTGTCCGCCCGATGGGCGGTATGCCTACAGGTCCTGAAAAGGGAGAGCTTTTAAAGACTATTGCCGACAACCTGTTTTCTGAGTAGAATCTCTTTTGCAAGTTTGTTTACCCTGAACATGGCATCCTTCTTTTTACAGATCTTCCTACCATGTGTATACTGTTTCAATCCCAGCTCGCTAGAGCGGTTTCTTTGTATGATATAAGGAAAAACAAACTCCAAACGGTGACAACGCGCCGTGTAACTCTTGAGTATGTTGCTTAAGTTCACATGGACAATTCCAGCACTCAGGGTTTTCAGGGTTTGAGGGGTAAAATGACCAAAACGGTCACCAAAATTATGCATCCAACTATTCCTGTGTACAACTTGCGATTGTGGACTTGTAACCAAGTCCAAACCCATCAAAATAACGTAACAACTGTGCTTTAAACTCCTGCAATATAGTTTACCACCCAATTTCCAGGGTTATTTCCCATACGACTGGCCCCGTAATGACATTTCCCCACCTTAGGGTGGTCGAAATTGAAAAAAAAATCCAACTGTTTACAAGGAGTTCTTATTGTTATGCATCAAGCATATGTAGAGTATATTGAAAATACATACTTGAAAAAGTTTTGGGGATTTTTCGTCGAGAATCATATTTTTTGGTGATTTTTCTGAGTTCACGTGGCAGAAAAACACACTAAATCGTCAAAAAAACATCAAATTGCTCAAAATTTGCATTCAAGAATGTTATTTTATGTTTAAGTGCATCAAATGTGTGTAATTTCCACAAAAAATGACCCCCAAAAAATGAGACTGGAATGAGACTGGGGCCAGTCTCATTTCTGCGATTCCATCGTTCCCAGAAGCCTCCGACGCAGCAGCGGTGAAGCCGTAGGTGGATATGTCCACGCCACCGGATGTCTCGCCCGCCCTCACCACAGCGGGCGCACCGTGCTGCTCCACAGCCGCCGCAAATGCTGCCGCCCCATCATCCGCAGCCGCCTGGAACACCTGGCATATGGCCGGCGTGTGCAGTTCCTCCGCTGTGCATTCGTCCACCGGCTGGCAGTAAGCCGCCGTGGAGTTAGCCGGGTGCCTCTTCCCACCCAAGGGGCAGTCCGCCGCCACGAGTGGTACTTGTGCCCATCCCCCGCCGTGGGGCACCGTGGGCACTTGGGGATGGCCTTCTTCTTCGCGCCGGGATTAAACCCGACGCGAGGGTCGGTGCCCACCCCAACACGAAAACCGTCAAGGCCCTTGCGGCTTCGTTTGGGCAGAACGGCCGGCGCACCTCCAAGCTTTTGCGTCTTGATGAAGTGTTCGATCTTCTCAAGCTTCGCAAGGAGCCTCCCAAGGATGTCGTCGCGGTCGGACTTCTCGTCGCCAGATACCCCCACCGCTGCACGGCTGCAGCGGTTCCAGGGACACCGCCTGCGTACTGCTCCCAGGAAACGTAGATGGGCGACACAAGATCGGACAGCTCCGCCAAGGAAACATGCGCCAAGTCCTGCAAACGCGGGTATTTGACCTTGACCGCCGCATAAAAGACGGGGTCAAGGCTCTCCCACAGCTGCGCGTACAGTAGCAGCTGTGGGGGTCCAATCTTCAGCGCGGTTCTCGCGAACCAGACGCTGCTCCATGGCCATA